>JAQGAF010000170.1:0-70937 GCA_034687865.1 Kryphioiulus occultus
GGACGCTGGTCAAACTTTTCCGAATCGCGGAAGACGAAGACGCGCCCCGAACAAGAATTTGTCTCAAGGGCAACAGCAACATTCTTGCACTTCAACACAACACGATGCGATGTGAGAGCTGGTCTTGGCCTGGTCAGTCTCCATGAAAAACATCGTAAATCCGATGAACCTTAAGTCCAGTTTCTCGCCGCATTGCCATGTCAGGCACGTAACTGTGGAAGAATTTCAGCGACTTCCAGTACCGACAGAAGAAAAAGTTCAACCTCGTCATTTTTGCTGATTTTCGATTTCGGTGCAAAGTTTTCGACATGGATGGGATCGACGAGACCGAGGAGATTTTGAATACTTGTCGGTGCAGGATGTCCAGGAGGCCGAGGACCCCCCGCGGCTCCCAGCTTTTCTCACTAATCTCTTTAGCGGTAATCAGCGGATTAATAGGCACTGTCTCATCCAACAGTAATCTCGGTAAGCCTCGCAACCTTGTTTTTCAACTTCTTTCCTAATAATAATGTACTGTAATGTAAGCTTTGCCTTGAAACCCACAACGTTTACATACATGTATGTATCTCGTTTCGAAATTCGAATGCAAACGAGAAACTTGACCTTCAGTCACTTTGCCCAAATTTGAATTTGAAAGTGTGGAATTCAATGCTGAGATCTGGGCGCTATTCAACTAAGGTAGCCTGTGGAGTTGTACCTGTAGAGGTATGGAGTAATACGTACAAGTTAAAAATTGTCCATGCTTCTTTATTACTCCATAAAAACTTCAACTCACAAGTTCGCGCATTTAATCGAATTGCAAGAGTAACTAACAATTACAAGTAGGATATCATTGATGGAACACAATAATTCAAGCCCATAGATTTGTAACTTGTACACGTGTCAGGAAAAAATAATTTATTTTTAAAAAGTCAGGGGAATTCAACAAATCAATAACAGAAGAAAACTAATCTAAATTTGCTGTTTCCTCGTGAAAATTTGAGTTCTATCTCCTGGTTATATATACAATAATAAGCAATAAATATAGCATTCCTTACGTTGGCATGTCATGTGTTTACACTTGCAATGACAAGGGTGGTCAGAAAAAATTATTTTAAAAACCTGTAAAAATTATGGAAAAGTCAGGGAAGTCATAATGTAATCGCTGGGGGAACCTGTGTAGGCTTTGGAAATTCGTAGTTGTTTTCAATTTCATTTTACGCAAAAATAATATTAGTGTAGCGAAAAAATAACGAAACAGGCTTTCATATCTTTTCAAAGCCGTTATCAATGCCATTTCCGGTGACTTCGTGATTTTTAACATCAATCCCCATAATGAATTTTAATGATCTTTGACATTGGTATGTCTTTGATAACAATACAAGGCTCGCTAAAACCTGATTTAATATCGGAATAAATTTGACGAAGGCCGCATATCCGGCCACTAGTAAGGTAATGGATGAGAGAAAATATATTGAAGGAATTTTCTAATTTTACCAACGACTTCAACTTTTATATCCTTCTAGTAGAGCAAAACATGCTGTGTTTTTTCCCCAACAGCTTTAAAAAATGGAACTTAGACGTGACCTGCTTAAACTTTTCCTTCGTGACTTTTCTGTTTTCTTTTCTTCTGTTTTTTTATTTCCAAACTTGGCTCAGCTTAGAGCCAGGTTTTTCAGTGGGGTGGGATACTGTACATGTACTTAGTTTCCCTCTTCAAATGTGCACTAATAGCGTCAATAACACCATGCTGTCTTATTTAGTGGTTCTTCTGAGATGGAAAGGGGTTTCTAAATTTAACCGTTTCCGTATTGTGTATATTATTTGAAAATCTGGGTTTGAGCAAATGCTCAACTTTGAGAACGCCATCCAGAAAACACGCACTTGCCATTCTTCATTTTTCACCCTCTCCTTTTGGGTTGCTGACATTAAACAAAGTTAGCAACTTATTTTTGGACTGTTTAAGTGGCACGTTGGAGCATCCCAAGAGCCAATTACGACACACTATGGCGCATATGAAATATTGAGGTTTTTCACTCCATCCATGTTATTATTTAATTATTTACTAACTGCAGCATCTACAGTACAATAGGATGATGGTCGTTTGGGACCAAAGTTAAGCATTGCTCAAGACCCTGCAGCGAATCATCTCGACTTATGGATTTATAATGTACGTTCGGTTTAAAGATGTGCTGTGGTTCCGGTTCCGCCTACGTGTCCTTTATCGAAACTTTCGCTGACCTACTTCAGCGTATGTTTATGCAAAGTTTCGCACTTTGATGTGATTTTTTTTACGAAATCAGGCATGGTGCCATACTTTGTAAGAGTTCGCTGGAATTTTTGCAGCCTGTTTATGTTTGGTGCAAGCATCCCCGAGCGTAAGATCGTATAAACAAGATCGAAATAAGAGCACCGAGCATTATTGCTGGTGCTAAATGCATGCTATCTAACTGGGCATCGCTAAATTGTATTTGGAAAAAGTCAAAAATACAATTTAAACTCCTATAGTCCAATATAATAATTGCCTGCTAATGGTTGTTTTACTTGAGACACATTGAGACGCAAATGTATAGTTAGCAAGTGATTGGTACTTACGCCTTCTTGAAAACCCGCGAGTGAGTGTTTTTGCAATATAAAACTCCTTCCTAATACCATGGCCCCCTAGATATAACTTGGATATACATGTATCTAGGGGGCCTTGCTAATACTGAGGACATACCAAAGTAAAATCTAGTTTTACAAACTAGATAAGGGCAAAAACTGCAATGACGTGCTGTTGTGTTTCCTACTACAATAGAAAACGTGTAAAACTCGCTAATATTTTCTTTGTTAAACGAAGTCGATAATGTTTTCTAGTGCAGTTGTTAGTGCGTGCTCCCCCAATCCACTGCAGTAACCGGCAAAATAATCTCTTCACATATTCTATTCTAATTGTGCAGGGAATTCACCAAATTAATTGCCAACGTGGTCAGTAACCACGTTTTCTAGTTATCGCGTTTTTCTTTGGTATTTTCTCGGTATATATGGAATCAGGGTTTCCACAGAAGTTGGGACACCTGTGAAAGTGAAGATACTGTATTTGTAACTGACTGGGAAACCTGGGAAAGTCAGGGGATTTCCTAACTTTTAATTATAACTCCAGTCCAGGAAGTACATGAATTTCCTATGTCGATATACATCGCGTACCACATATGGTTTTTAATTGAAGTTGCCATTTGAGCAATTAAAGAAAGACCGATTCCGAACATCTGCGCACTCCTAATTTAAAATCCAGATTAAAAAAGTGAATTTCTAGATACTATAATGTTGTGTGACTTCCTTTATACAAATTCAATACGTATATCGCCCTAATCAACGGCCATGTTGGTTAAACCATTATATTCAAGAACAGCTATTCTACATAGTGGCATAATGTTTGGTTACTATAGGCCTACATGTTGTACGCCAGTTTGATTTTTAAAAACCTAACTTTTTTCCTGCTCTTTCGAGCGTATCCTGGTTCTATGATTTAGGCTGCCAATTAAGCCTGTCAGTTTAGGTTATGATGCGTATATTTCCCCACGCAGTACTTTTGAACTGTCCACGGTGTATGAAAAAGCCAGTTGAACAACGCCTGTTGGTTTGCTGCCTAGCCTCGTGCTTTTTGTTGAATGAAATGTGACGCTATGCCTCTTTATGATCAAGGTTAGCTCAGCTTGACAGCGGTATCAACCAACTTTTGTGCCAATGTTTAAATTTTCTCAGCGTGAATTTAAGTGGCTCTGCAGACGCATGGGGTACCAGTGTCGACGCCGTCCACTTCTGCGACAACTGTGGCCAATTGCGCTGGAATTCCTTAATGGCACTCGGACATTAAAACTGGTTTTCACAAAGAAATTATGACATCTCAGAGCACGCCAAGTAACCCATGACTGCCAACAACTCGCCAAATCAGTTATAGATGGCGCTCATTGAATTGGTCTACCCATTTCGCGCATGTGGATAAGCAATTAATATAGCGTGCCTTACATTGGCATGTCATATTTTTGCATTTCAGTGGCCTTCATGGTCAGCGAAATTTAATTTAAAACCTGCAAAAGTCAGGGAAGTTGAAAATGTCGTCTCTGGGGGAACCCTTTTCGATGCAAATATGAAAATATCATACAGTGGTCAGCTATAAAATATCAATTTCGACGTAAACTAAATACACATGGAAACTGTTCATTTTGAAATGTTTGACCTGGGGGATACAAAGGTTTCCCAGCGACAAAATTTACAGCGAAGGGGTTGAAGTTTGAAGAGAAGACCACCGACTTAGGGTAACGCTTGCAAAATGTCACACCACGCTCACAGGCTATTGACAGTTCATTCCCTCCTCTACTCCAGCTTTGCCAAAGATGGGCCAGGGCGCCATTTATGGATTGCCCCCAGATGCTGCCACAACGTTTGCTCAGATTATTCATACGGTCCATTGACAAACGTCCTCAGCCATTTTCGCATATTTTTCACCCTCCAAATCGATGCGAATAATGTATTTTCAATCGATATGATAACCCCAGCGTTTTTCTGGCTTACTAGACATGCTTACGCCCCCACCACTCCCGCACCACCTGACCCCTGACCCCCCTTGACTTCCGCTTTTGCGGAGGCCTAAAAGCCTCTCCCCCGACGACCACTTGGCCGCTGCAGGGAGGAATGGACTCGTAATTGAAAATTACGCATCCTGATTTCTCCAGCCGTAATTATTTGATCGGAGCCATTTGTGAACGGAAGATGAAAACGCTCGTCCACGACACCCTCGCTCATAAATATTGGAAGGAGAGACGAGGATGGTTTATGATCAGATGGTTAACAAGGCTGGCATGCAATGTGGGACGGGCCCATAGGCCATAGATTATTCGCATGGCCCCTAGTGCTATTCCGGTCGGTAATAGATCGCTAATTATTATACCCGTTTTGGAAGGCCTGATGCAGACGTGGCATGCAACGGTCATTTGGCGATGAAATCGACTAAGTCGATAATGGCCAAATGAAGAGGGAAGGATGGGGGCCACCGAACGTATAATTAAACGACTATGTGACTCGCATGTGGAATAGCTTTCGAGGGGACGTGGATTACTCGCTATTAGGTGAGCGGTGCGAAATCGAGTCGAAAACCACGTTTTTAGCACCTCCTTTGATTATAATGTCAATGACAATTCGAGAAATCTATAGCAGTCCTACCCATCTGGCTGGGCATCCCCAAATTGTACTTAGAAAACGTCAAAAATACAATATAAACTGTTTTTTTTTTTATCTTCCAATGTAATAATTACCTCACTACCTGCTAATGTTTGTTTTACTTGAGATCCAACTGTAAAGTTCGTAAGTGATTGGCATATGACGCCATCTTGAAAAAACGCGATTGAGTTCCTTTATAGAACGTCTTTCTAAATGGAATCTCACGTTCTATGGTTGTCATGGTTGTCACGTTTTGTAAAAATGTTGCCTACGGCGCTCCTAAATTAATCTAATTTTCATGTTTGCATTATATAGTGATTTAGTTTAAAAAAAATTCAAATTGCCATCATTGTTACCGTTGTTATTAATATTTCTGGAAAACGTTTTCAAAACATTGCATATAAAATCCGATTTTTTAAATTCAGCTTTCGTTATGGAGTTAATTTCTGCAAATTTTAATATTTATTAAATTTTCGAAGTGGTCTAAAACTGAATTATTGGTGATCTAGTTTATATAAAAAATCCCTCAAAAATTTCCTTCATTAATATTATTATTAAAAATAGCACTTCAATAAAATTATACCTAAAATCCATGTCTTCTCCATGCATTGATTTTTCGAACCTGTAGAAATTGGAATATTTCCCTGGAAAACCTGGAAAATTCAAGGAATTTAAGTTTTTAGAAATGTGTGGTCACCATGAGGACGCCTATTTCAGCGGCAAATTCAAACTCCAGGAAACCGTGACAGATGTTGCCACAGCTATTCTGGGTCTTGATTGAAGGAGTCCTGCAAATGATACATGAATATGGCATCATTTGCATTGCGAGAAAATACATGTAGTTAAATTTTTGGCTAATGCAGAAACTAATACATGTAGTGCACGATGATGGCATTGCAGATTGTTGGGGAATGAATTATTCCAAAACTAATGTTAGAAGTTTTTGTTTTATGCAGGCGGTTTTTAACGGATTTTAGTGCTCGGGCTAGCTTAAAACGTTACGAGCAAAAGTTAGACGTCTCGTATTACATTAGGGTCCACCACTACTTGTACACATACTGTACATGTGCATTTATAATAGCCCGCAGATGTTTGCGATATCTTGTCCTGACCAATGCAGGATCATGCAAGCCATATATCTCAAGGTCATTTAAAATTCGGTAGGTTTTAAGTTATCTCGATTTATCTCGTTAGACATAAAAGCTCATGTCTGTAAACGTGCTGGCCATGCATACCAAATTAGCACTGAATTGACCAGCCATTACACGAACTGACAGGGTGACACTGGTGTTAGCAAGATGACATCAGGTGACTTCTCTGATGCTGGAGGGCCAGCTCATTTCCACTGAATCCAGACTTGTTTGAAGTAAATGAAATCTATTAATTTAATGAAACACGCTTAGCTTCTCATTGGGGACACTCGACTACAACGTAGTGGCCACTTCTGACGATGCTGAAAGGTGCATTGCTTTTTGAGGTGATGTTTTGGAAAATTTAATGCGACATAACATATCGATATAAATGTATAATGACAATATAATTTATCAAAAACACTTGATGGGGAGTTCATGATGATTTTGCGTTAAATGTCCCATAGTGATGAACTGCACTTAAAGATATAAATGTACGAATCAATACATTTTAATTAATTTCGCTAATTAATGCTTTGATCATTGGGCGGGATGAAAGAGTTTGAAATACTGCTTGGATAGGTTCATCACGTTATTTTTGTTATCACATGGGCTACAGGAACAGGTGCCAAATTTCCATAAACCGCGTAAATATCTTCGGGATTTAAAAAGTTGCGAGAAAGTGGTATATATTACGCCCAGGTTAGGGAAACCACCTTGCTGTGAATTTGTGTCAACTTCAGACTAAAATGTACCAATTTTCGTGCCAAATAAGTTAAAATAACGACATGAGCCACCCTGTAAATTGCTGCTTTTGCAATTTTTTTTGTCATTGCTGCTAAGAGACAAGTTGGCTCGTAAGAAAACCTCTAGAAGCCGCAGGGATACAAGAATTCTCACTAATGATCAGGCTGCTAATGATACCATATACCTTGTTTCACAATGTTTAAATTGTCTTTTTTTAAATACGTGATATTGGATACACGTTTTCAAGCTTGAAACGTTGACTGCATTATGATTACGAATGGCAGCTCATCTAAACATGTTCATGCTTCGCAATAGCCTATGACCTCATTATTATGGTGTTCTACTAGCATTTGCTTAAAAAAATGACTCATTCGTGATGTGTAGGCTAATTATGCATTAGTCTGCCCACACCTCCGCAGCGTGTGGGCAGACTAATGTATTTTTTGTTGAGGTTGTGAACCAAATCAGCTTGTACAAAACAGCTAATTGTACAGTTAATTAACATTTAATTGCTGTGTTTGGCGTTGGAGTACTTTATGCATTTAGGAAAGCGTTTCTTTCGTTAATTATATATTTGCACCTTATTCATAATGAATGCAAATATTGTTAATGCATGCGAAAAACGTCACTAAATACTGTTGGTGGGGAAATCAACACTGATATGGACACTGATTGACCGAATTTTAATTTAAAAGTGATTAAATTTCGATCTTAAGATTTCCGTAAGGACATTGATGGAATTTTCCTATAGTTTCAGACCTTTAGTGATGTAATGAATCGTATCATTTTTTTGTGCAAACTAAGTGCCGAACTATATCATCAACCCCATTTATGATTAGCAAGAAAACATTTTTTACATAACAGCGAATTGAACCTTTGTCCAGCATTTCTTGATAAAATGGATGTTGTCTGTCTTTCATATAGATAACCCACTTAATTTTGATATACTGTACGCTCCCACGCTGGTCGGTTATGTGATGTAATGCAGACTGCACTTATCGTATACAGACACGAACTTCTTGACTTTATATTTAAGTGGATGCCCGGATATCAATGAAATTCCAGTAATTCTCGAGAAACTAGATTTTCATGTCGTATAACAGTTGTCTTCTTACTCTGGTTCTCAAATGAAGATCAATCTTTAAAAAATTAACTCTAGAACAGTGTTGGAACACACAGATTAGTCCTCGAGAAACTTGCACCCATTGGCTCCAAAGTTGAGCCCCTAAACTGCACGATAGTGTATGTTATCCCTTTCTCTTCGTCTTAAAATGTAGCAATAGTGCAAATAAATGCAAAATATGGGTCTAATTCGGCATAGACCCTGCTCCAGCATTGACAGTTTGAGAAAGTGGACTTCTCCAAACAGGTCACATGCTTGCAGTGATTGCCTGACGACCAGGGGCAGCTCAGAATCAGCATTGTTAAGTTAGTTTGGGTTAGGTTAAACGCAAAAAACATCATAAATGATAAATTTTAACTGCTAGGATATGTGTCGTTCTTGTATACTAGACAAATAGAGTTGAAGTATACATATTATGTGCACATTTGGAGCAGATACTTTATCGAAGTATACTCCTGTCTCAAAATAGATTTTAAATCCATACATTTAATTTTTGTGTGTAAGAATTATAATAGTGAGAAGCTCCAATTTTCTGAAAATAACGACGAAAACGTTTCGACCAATTCATTATCTTTGTCTCAACTGTTAGATGAAACCAATTACATGTAGTAGTCTCCATTGGGAGGAGGTGTGTTTTTCCACGAATGCCCATACATGTATATTCATTAGGCGTTTTTATTCTACCTTCGAGTATAATTTGAAATTTATTTCCATGACTATGGTTTGACTCGTAGTAGGTGCCGCCTTTTCCAGCATTTATTCGCAGTATTTTCTGCCACTGATGTTCATTACAAAAGCATTTACATGTTGGCTACCAAGTGTGAATTCGACGGTTGAATACTAATTGAATATTTAGTTTTTGGTGTGACAAGAACGTGTTTAACACACATGGTGATCTTCCATTCATCTCCATATACATTCGCAGGCAGCCAATGGCCATCTGCTAAGGGAGCAATTTCTAACTTATCATATTCATTACGTTTAATCCTCGTTTAATTGGTCCCATCACGTGGGACATGTTGGGATTCAGGTGGCTTAAAGTTGCTCGATGCTCGCAACTTAGATTATAAGGAACACGATCTAAGGTATTTAAGTCGTTTGCTGTTCGGGCTTTGATTAAGCCCTTAAGTCATTGATTTAGCAGCTCGATAATAGGGGCATGTATTGAGGTAATTGAAGGATAGGATTAGCTTAATGTGCAGAGAAACTGGAATTGACTTTAGTTAACATGTTTTTGATGCTTTAAACACGGGCTATTGAAGCACAACGACAGTTATTTGAATAGCCATCCATTAACGGTGTTGTTCCCTTCCCACTTTGGGCGTTGGAACTATTCTTCCTTTTCGTGGTTTTCGTGAAATGATTTGAAGGAAAAATCGATTTTTTTTCTCCAACGCTTTAATTAACTCAGGACTTTTGTGCGCTGTCAATGAAGCGAGCTTTAATTATATAGGCATGAAATCGTTTTGGTCGTCGTTTGCTCATGTTATCAACCATTATGGCCTGTAAAAATGCGGGCATGATAAGCGGTCAAACCTTAAATTATAGAGGTTAGGAGGCGCAAGGTTGCATTTGACCAATGGGGGTCGAATTCGAAGATCCACGTCTGATTTGGCTAAAAGTTTTCGTCATATAGGATGATAGGGTGTCCCCAGACCTGGAAAACTTGGAAAATTCAGGAAAATTGATTTTTTAATTGAAAATTTCAGCTCAGGGGAACCCTGGATGAACATAAAGTGAACAAAAATTCGTAACAAAAATTAATTTAGATAACAGAAAAACGGTAGAACTAGACTTTATTTCATGTAATGTATTTGTTCGGAGATCTAAGTCTGTTTTGTCTAAAACGCTTTGTAATACATGTACTAAAGCTGTGGGAACCGTTTTTAATAAAATAATCATCTTTGTGATGAAGTAAGAAGGTCCGAAATGCGAGCGAAATGACGCTGATATGGAATGGCTGCCTGAAATTACAGGTGTTAAAGAGTTGCATTGTTGGGTCGGAAATGTGATATACGGTTTCCTCAGTTTCCCATTTACCCCTGCCCGCAGCGTGAATAATGTGCACCAACACCGTCCTCGGGGGGTCAACGCAACCTGTGGAGCTGCTTCAGTTTTTTATAGCAAAATTTGGGCGATAAGAGGTTGTGGAGGGTGAGGAAAATAGCAACGGGCAAGGTGGGCCAAACGATTGAAATTATATTGCGCATAGGGGAGCGGCTGGAAAAGTCAGTAACCTGCCCGTTTCGTTTCTTCGTTGACGGTTGACCAGAGACCAGTGCAAAAACAAACAAAAAAAGATGGCCTCTATAAATCCTCCAGATCTTCATAGGTTGCCGCCTGGCTACAAATCAATGAATCTTAATTGAACGCCGTCAAAGAAGACTCGTTTTTCGGATCCGAATTTAATTCCCGTTCGCGTGTGTCCTACATAATGGCATTTCCGAAACTGCTTAATTTGCATAAGCGAATGAATATGAAGTCTAGCCCGAGCATCTCCCAGGAGGCGCCACGAAGCATATTGCGAAGAAAACGCATTGCCAAATAATCGCATTATGCGAATTATGAACTGAGTATACAAAACAGTTATTCGGGCACATTAGCCAGCTTTATTGGAGAAGCGAGGAAAGCACAATTCATGGCGCAGCTCGCTATTCAACCTACGAGTATGTTAGACTTTACTGCATGGAACCCGTTTTAATATCACGAGCTTGGTTTCCTCTTCGTCAGTTTTATGCATTTTGTGCATTTTATCATGGTATTCACGCACGTCGATGCCCTGGGTGTTAGAAACTCCAGTGGGAGTTGCGGACAATGAAAGTCTGACAATGCAGCGGTATTGGGTTTTCTGTGTCGAATTTGCAAATGAGTTCAAGTAATGCGTCGTGATACCCTTTTTCAGCAAGGAGCTGTGCATAAACGACGTCCATCATAAAATGGACAATCCACCTTCCTCCCCCTCTTGGACATCCTACTCCAGCTTATTCAGTAGATGGACAAATCATTCAAACGATATACATGTATAGAATCCCTTGCAATAGATATTCATTAAGCAATCTGTTATTTCTTACCTTCACTTCAGCTTCAATCCTTCTAGGAAGTGACAACCAAATTTGGTTGCCCATGCACGGTGTCTTCATTTTAATTATTGCGATTAAATGATTCAATATTAAAGCATTGTTCCCAAATCATAGAATGCCTCAAACAGTCGGGGAAATACAACAAATCAATAATAACAGTTAACATACAATTGTAGCTAGTTGTTGGTTAACACAAAAATCAAGAGGTGACAAGCAATTACGTGGAAGAAATTCAGTGCGAAATTGTTAAATTAATAAAAAAAATTGATCTAAATTTGCTATTTCCTCAATAAAATGTTGTGTTCTATCTCATGTTTATTTATAATACCTGGTTTCCCCAGACCGGGAAAATTCAACAAAGTCAGGCGAATTCAACAAATTAATAATACATTGTCCATACAGTAGCTGGTATTTGGTTAACACAAAAATCAAGGGATGTCGAACAATTCCGTGAAAATTGTAATGAAATTGCAGATTTCACAAAAGTACTTTTCGAAATTTGCTGTTTCCGTATGAAAATTTGTGGTATTTCCTGTTGAGATATAACAAACAATAAATATACCATTCCTTACACGTAATTTACGCGTAAAATTGTGGCATTTTCAGTGGTCAGAGAAATTTATTTCAAAACCTGCAAAAGTCAGGGAAGTTGAAAGTTTCTTCTCTGGGGAACCCTGTGATAGGCAATAAGTACATGTATAGAATTTCTAACCTTGGCGTATATACGTAACCAGTTTAAAATTTAACCCCCCCCCCATTATGACTTCAAAAAAATTAATGTTGTCATGTCACGAAAATCTTTATTCAACATCTTCCCACGAAGGACACAGCCATTTATTGACATCTGTAATCACGAGTGCCTTATGATTTACATCTGAATAACGTGTATCTTAATTTTTCCAGAAAACAGTAACCAAATTCAACCCCCCTCTCCTCCCCCCAGGTGGAATTGTTGCAAACTGGTCCATTGTGGTCCTCCTGCCTGCTTTAGTTCGCTATAATTCCAATGTTGGCTACCTCATTCTCTCATTCCATCTTGCGGCTTCCAGAGTTGCCGAGAGCAACGTTTGACATCCACATTGGCTCGATTTGCTAGATCAAAATCAGTTTTAAACGTCCTTCAATTCCCAATTTCAAGTCCTGTCGTGTCCACTCCAGCACGGGTTAATTGAATTTTGAAGCCTGCCACG
This sequence comes from Kryphioiulus occultus, assembly GCA_034687865.1. Classification (NCBI taxonomy): domain Eukaryota; kingdom Metazoa; phylum Arthropoda; class Diplopoda; order Julida; family Julidae; genus Kryphioiulus; species Kryphioiulus occultus. The sequence goes on from JAQGAF010000170.1 coordinate 12,449, forward strand.
GCTTCCCGCCGGATGTTTGCAACTGAGGTCTCATTTTACACGGTGGATGGTCACGGGCCCGACCCAGGAGTTAAATCGAGGCCCTTTTATCGCGAAATTCGAGTAATGGACGTTTGTCGCCATGGCGTGTAATCCGCGTATACAAGTATAGGCTTCTCCATAGAGCGGAAAAAATCAGTCTTGCAAACGAATGAACAAAGATGTGTTTGGATGGGGTTTTTGTGGCATTGCATTGGATTTGGGTGTGTGAGGAGGAAGGCAAACCTCTAATCAACTGTACCCTTGTAGAATGTAACGAAGGCCAATGATCGGAAAAGTCTTATTTGGAGCGTGCTATTGCGCCCATTGTGATGGCCAACGTTTTCGCTGCCATTCTTCATCAGATTCACGCTGCTGAATGGACCGTGGTCTTTTGCTTGTCAAATACGTTATCGGCCATTGTTCCCTTTCCAGAAGGCTTGAGTCTGGCTTATTCGGAGGTTTTTTTATTCGGGGAGCTTCGATGAAGCAGAAAGTGATTGGTATATGCGCAGACGTTGAAATGCAACGTTTTGGTTTCCCAAATTCCCATGCTGGAACTTTTGTTATTTATGTACATGTATACGAGTCAGTGGCGAGCTGGTCATTTGCATGCAAACCTGGGTCAAACCTAGGTCCGAATGCGGCAATAAATAAGAGAGGGTCACTAAAATTAGTGAAACTTGTTAGTGTTTTGCTGCATACATTAAAATGGGCGATCAAGGCTTGATGATTTCAATTTTGATGATTACAATAAATTGAGAAAGCCTGTGCACTCGTGAAAGTCGTTGCATGGAGGTCTTCACTCTTCGCTGGTGTTTTATAATTTACTTCCTTAGTTTAATGATAACATGATGATACATGTCTATGAAATTGCTAATATCTGTTCGTGCAGTTTAGCACCCATTGACCTCTTTTGCTCCCAAAACTGCTTTCATCCTGATTGGTTTTGATATGTTGCAGTCTTTGCAGACACCTTAAAAACACCGTGTTGCTTGCGTCATTCTTCCGTATTCAGAAGCACAGGGCTTCCACAGAACCTGGAAGTTCTGGTAAAGTCAGGGAATTTTGGGTTACTAAAGCTGTGGGAACCTGGAAGACCTAAATTTGTCTGAAAAGTGGACAAATTTGCTGTTTCCTTTTGAAAACCTTTGTCACATGCCGTCGATCGTTACTTTTGCCTTTTGCTGTAGTCATGGTGGTCAGTGAAATTTCCATTAAAAACTGAAAAAGTCAGGGCAGTTGAAAATTTCATTTCAAGGGGAACCGCGAAGAATTCCTATCTTTTCTTTTAAATGAAATACATGCACATGAAATGTATTCTTTTGTTGTATTTTAAATATATGTACATGTACTTAGTACCTAGTCTTAAGCTTCACTTGGTGCAATTCCACTGCAATTCCATAATGTGCGTTTGTTTAATAATTGAATTTTGAAAGGTGAACTTTAAATGGGGGCGAGTGAACTTTTCTGAGTAAAACAACACAACACAAATGTGTACAGAGAATGCAGGCTGCATAAACGTTCAACAATTTGCAAATCGGCTGACTTCACAATTTCTGCGTTGCGAGTACATGCAGCGTGAATACTTGAATACGAATTGTAAATTAAAATGAATATTTAATCCTAGTAATGGAAAAAAAACTTGCACACAGGCGCCGTTGCCCTAAGGCAGGGCAGATATTCTATTTTTAAAAACAAATTTAGGAATTACAAAAACCTTTGTAATTTTGGCTCCAGCACCACATGGCTGGAACTTGAGTTACAGGTTTCATATTTGATACAGGATGATGAACTGTCCAATAATAGAAACAAAACGAAATACATGAACAGTGGTAATATAATCTCACGGACGTACAGCGCAATGGTATGCTACTAACACAAGAGGGCGCCATAAATCTCTGCGTCCAGGATGTACTCGTATTGGCCGAAAATTGGACGCCAACCCCATGGAATCCAATTTCGATTACATTTTTTAAATCTAGATTTAATTCGATTTGTTATAAATGAAAAGGAGACAACGTTGATTTCTTGCAAAGTGAAACCCACCCCTTTTGCTGACTAGGATAGTAATTTTGTACCAAGAATTGTCAGGGGAATTGAAAAGACCTGGAAAATTCAGGGAAATTGATGAGACCTGGATAATTAAGGGAAATTGACGAGACCTGGATAATTCAAGGAAATGGATGAGATCTGGAAAATTTAGGCAAATTGAACAGACCTGGAAAATTCAAGGAAAAGTCTGGGAAAATGAATTTACTTTGAAAGTGTCAGGGAACTTCAACAAGTCAATAATACGTTTTTCGTAGCTATAGTTTTTTCAGGGTTCTCCCAGATGTGGAAAACCTGGATTTATCAGGGAAATTGTAAAAGTTACTGTTATAGGGTAAAGTCAGGGAAATGAGTTTACTTGGAAAAAGTAAGGGAAATTCAACAAATCAGTGATGCATTTACATAGCTAGTTATTGGTTAACACAAACATGAAGAGATAACTGTTCTGCGTAAGAAATAAATAGTGAAATTGTCAATTTAATAAAAATAATCTAAATTTGGGCTCCATTTCCTGTCTATGTATAATAAGCAATAAATATAGCAGTCCTTACGTTGGAATATGTCATATTTTTGCGTTTTCAGTGGTCAGGGCAATTTGTTCTAAAACCTGAATGTTTCATCTGCTTTGGATAAGTCAGGGAAGTTGAAAATTTCAAATATTACCCTAGGCACGAATGGAAAGCGATGGAACTTTTGCCTTATATGAGAGACTTAGAGGAATGCGAACTTTTCTCCTATTTTCAGGCGTCTGATCCACGCTTCGAGAACCAATATCCTATAGGCCCATATGTATTTATGAGGCAGGCAGGACTGGCAGCGTTGTTCTGGTAAATTGAAGCATCGATTTACAATTTCCCACGTTACCGTCTAGTGCAGTTGCCTGAGAGCTCAGTCTGAAACCGCCCCAAAAATTGACATTTGGCGCCCATCTTCTTACGACGAAAGGAAAAGGTGTTTGAAGGCGTTTGGCATTGGCAAACACTCTGCCAATTTCGGCTCCATTCGAACCAATTTGCCTGCCATCTTCTCAATCCACAGTTGGCGTTCGATAGCATTACCCAACTTTGCCATTGAACCGAACTGGAAGATGCCATGCTCCTGCACTTTGGTTTCTCATCATTGTCTTCCTTGTCCAGTGTCACGTTTCATGGCCTGTGGACCGTTTGCTATTTTGGGAAGCTAAGCTGAAAGGGTTATTCCGAAAATGGACAGTTTTGTGAAATTTCATGTTCTGTGAAAATTTCATCTAACTTCGCTTATCAGCTAGGTTGACTGTCGGTCTGGAAAACGTGGACAAGTCAGGGAAATTGATTTGGTCTGTAATAGTCAGGGAAATTCACATAATGTCTGGAAATTTGTTGTGGGACAACGATTTTGATTGGTATAAGTATCTCAAATCGCCTTATGTGATTTACTTTTTATAAAAATTTCGCCTATGGTGTCTTCATTATCATCAACATTGCTTAACATTTCTTCTGAAAAATCCACTAAAATATGCCTAAAATCCATTATTTCTGCAAATTTTTGCTACCAAAATTTTGTCTGTGGTATTCCTAAATAATAAATACGGTAGTTGTCTACTTATCAAATTTTTGTATGAATCAAATTTTTTCAACAAAACAATTCCCTGCAGCGTTTCCATCATTATGAATAATTTTTACAATTTGGAAAGAAGTTTGCAGAATGCAGTGTTTGCCATCTAGTGGTTTCAACCACTAGTCTACACGTCGTTATTAATATTAATACACTGAAAATTCGTTATTTCTAGTAATTTTTCAAAAATTGTGCGTCTACAACATTCTTTTAATTATTGTTATTATTTCTTATAGAAAATCGTGGGCTAAAATCCATCATTTCGTGATCTGGAATTTCTAAAATTTCCGCCGTATGTCTTTTGAAAAGGGACATTCATTTCCCATCTGATCTAGGTCTTTTGTCAGCTCTTCTCGGTCCTGTTCATGATTTTAACACTACTTAAGTTGCTTCAATTCTGAAGTAAGAATGTGCTAAATCAGTAAAGTGTTTGTTTGAAATTTGCTGAAAATTCTCTAAAAACGCCTGGAAAATCTGGAAAAGTCAGGGAAATTTATTTTAAGATTCGGCCAATCACCCTTGGCTTATGGATGGCCAGTCCCTTAAATCAAACAAATTTCCCTGCTACTGGAATGTCCTCTTTTTTGGATATTGAGTGCGTTCAGATCATGTGAAAGATACTAGTATAACGTCGACTGGCCTTCATTCTTGAGCCAAACTTTGGTGTTGCTCAGCATCCTTTTTTCGGGTGGACAAGACGAGGTCGACTGGGGCGTTGCCTGTGTCGGATGGCCCCCCAGCGCTGTCCCCTTCTCCTTCCCCCCCACAACTCTCTTTTTGGCAACGTTATTATCCTGACCCACCCAGGTGAAATTGCTACTTAATGATACTAGTTGTGGGCGGATGGCGCACTTGCGATTCGCAACACTCATTTGTTTTACAGATTGTTCTCCAAACTTTTTATTGCTGCACGCAGTACAACCCTCTTGGATCATTATGCAGACAAGTTTTTACTGTAGTGCTGCAGTGTTTTACGCAATTAATAATAGCTCTTCAGTTTTATGGTTATCTCCTCGCATTTCTACAGGGTGTTAATTTGCCAAGTGGAGAACACGTGCGTTAGGGTGTTAATTATTCTGCACCCTGTATAAAATGGCAATTGTAGCCATTTGAACCTAATGCTTTACTTACTTTAGACACGTAGAGGGTCTGGTCATCCCAGTTTTGGAATATCGTCAAATAACAATTTACTGCTATTACGTTGGACCCATCTAGATGGGCATAACTAAATTGTATTTGAAAAATGTCTAAAATACAGGTTTTTGCAAAGATAAAATATTAACATTTTCACTGTGTTTATACTGGCATGGTCAAGCCACGAAATAAAATTGAGGTCGTGGAACAGGGTTTCCACAGACCTGGAAAACCTGCACAGGCCGGGAAATTGGAACGGCCTGGAAAAGTCAAGGAAATTTTCGGGAAAATGGATTTATTTTGTTAAAGTCAAGGAAATTTAACAAATTACTTATGCATTTTACATAGCTAGTTATTGGTTAACACAAAAATCTAAGGGTAACTAGCGATGCTGGAATATCTTACTGGAAATACAAATTAATATAAAGTTGGCTAGCCATTGACATGTAACGCCATCTTGGACAAACGTACATGTATTTGAGTTTTGTTGCAATTTAGAACTTCATTTTGGCATCTCACGTTCTACGGTTGTCACGTGCGCAAGCTCCTCGCTCCTCAGCGCCTGACTGTTTAGCCAATCAACGCTATAGAATTTGATCGGCAAATTCAAACTCCATATCAACATGGCTACACTGTACTCTTTTCTAGCAATTTATTCAGTATTTATGATGAAGGCATCTGCACAAAATCGATTCATACCTGAATATGGACTCAGGCGTTTACATTATTTTCCTGTCTGAAGTTTTCACATCAGTCTGCAGCCTGGCTCGAAGACAATAACCAGTCTACATGTATACTAATGGGCCATGGCAAATTCCCTTCTCATTTCATACTTTTTGTAACAAAAGTGGCTGCCAAGGAGACGAAGCTGTTTGTTAGTCATGCCATACGTTTTTCCCTGGTGACCCCGTTGGTGCAGAAAATAGGGAGCTAACCAGCTGTCTTGCCAACTTTGCCAGACTGCCCTATGGGAAAGTCCCAGACTGCTTAAGGGTCTTCCTATAAGACCTGTCATAAAACATTGTTACGTGCAAGCATATGTGCTTACGCTTTTTCCGTACAGAATTTTACAACAAAATCTTCTAGGGTTAGAGGAGAATTATTCAGTATTTGAAGGAACTGAGTGCATGTATGCATACGCCAAAACAACGTCAGTAAAAACGTGCTTACCCATAAACCATTTACATGTATGTAATCGAGGTTTAATGTGCAAGTTCAGTTTAGTTTTTCGTTGAGTTGTTTAATGCTGTAGTGCGTGCATTTAAAATTCTCTTTGGACCTTTTTTTACTCATTGCCTGCCTGCGATGTTGTAAATATTTATGAAATGTACAATTAGCGCGCATTTCCATTGTCCCGGGCGAGACATTATGTTTAAAATGTGATGAAACTTAAGTTCGAAGGCTCTCAAATGAAAGAGCTCGCATTAATCCACAGCTGGGAGCCGTAAGATAATGCGAAGAATTGAACTTAAGAAGCCTAGTCTGAGCTCGAGCTTAACGAGTTTAATCTTCTTCCAACACGTGGGCGACTGTTGCCTGTTTTTAAGTTGATAAAAAATGGATTGGGACTCTATTAGTGATTGAAATTCGGTTAATTCAGTAGGCCTAAAGTAGTGCTTGCTCCAAATGTTCTCGTAATATTTATATTTCAATTCAAGATGTCTCGGTTACAACTAACCTAACTACCAAAGTAACCTAAGCTAGCTGCCCATTCCATCCAGGCAATCACTGCTAGCTTGCGAGCCATTAGGAGAAGCCCACCTCCTGATTGTGTCCATGCTTAAGCAGGGTCTGCACCGAAGTACACCCTGTGAAAATTTTAATTCGGCATTGACAGGGTTGAACTAACTTTGAAATAGCGATGTCTGCTAAGCAACAACCGATAAGCATGGATGTTTTGGGGCAATGGTAGCTGAATATGGAGACCTTGGCCTAATTTTTATCAATTCAGATTCTGATTCGTTTTGAAATCTGAACGTGTTGCTCTTCGTGATGGAAATTAACGAGAAATCAATACGCGAGGCATCAAATGGGGTTAATAGGCTCGACGGGGTTATATTGAACGATATGAACCGTGGTTCATTTATGCCAGTGAATCCCCCGAATCATCGTGTTTCCATCATATTGATATATACGCTACATGCACGTGTAATGTTCATTATATAGATTATACTGCCAGTATAAAACAGTGTTTAATTTGCTCGATACATCAGCAGCGTATCTATATAGCCATCGAATGACGCTGCTAGCTGTTGTATAGGCACAATTAGAAATACTCATTGAGAGCTATAAATTCGCACCTAACAATTGAATAACACTGCTATCATTTATAGTCGAAATTAAATACATGTACTGTCATTTTATACCCGCAATATACGTTAAGCAAATGACCTTTTTTGATCACTAAATGTACATGTGCCGGTTCACGTTTATAGTTCGTGGCAATGCTTCTTCATGCTCAGCCAGCATTGTGTGGATGAAGATTAGCTTAAACCTAACAGCTGCCCTAACATATAGGCAATCACTGCCAACATACGAGCCGTTAGGATAAGCCCACTTTTTTATTGCTTCAAATGTGTGCAAAACCAAAAAAAAAATTAAAACGATAAATTCTGAGAGCTAGCGAAGCAGGGGATATACTATAGTACACCCTTCGAATCGTTATTTTTAATTTGGCTAATACAGGGAATAACAGCAGCGATTTTCTCTTAGATGTAATGTTAAGTCCCAAATCGTTCTATAAGTCTTAATCATTCAGAAAGACCAACGGTGTATTATGCTCACCTTTATTTCTCAAAAGCGCTATTGTATTTCTATTCATTTAGCTAACAATGCAAAGTTTTCTCGATATTAATTTTTCTTACTAAAGGGAGAAGATTATAATAATGAGAGGCTTTACTGCGAGTTGGTTCAAAATTAGTTTTGGGAACTTATAGCACCTGTGGAAATACGCGGAATGGACGCAAATTTTCTAGATTTTGTTCAACCTGGAAAACCTGGAAAACTCAGGGGTTTTGATTTGAAACCTAGAATTTTGTGTCATTTCTACCAATCCCCTAAAATTCAACACATGCGATTAAGTTTTTCTAAAACTTTTGCTTGCAGCGCTCCTACATTAATCTTAACTTATGTATTATTGGTGATTTAGTTTAAAAAAAATAAAGTTGCTGCCAATGTTGCCTTTGTTATTAATATTTCTGGAAAACGATTTCTACGGTTTCGTCTATTGCGTTTCAGTGTTAGTATTTTTGAAATGTTCGAAACGGTCCAGAACTGCATTATTGGTGATCTAGTTTTTATAAAAAAAATCTCTCGATAATTTCATTCATTATTTTTATTAAAAAAAACTTATTTCCAGGAAAATATTCTTTACCAAAAATACATTATTTCTCGTAGTTTCTCAAAGAAATGTTCGTAAAATTATTACTAAATATTGTTTTCAATAGAACTGAGGCACATATTTTCAAAATTGTCCAGAACTGCATTATTGGTGATCTAATTTTTTTAAAACAAATCCCTCAAAAATTTCTATTTTTATTATTATTATTAAAAAAACATTTCAAGGAAAATATAAATAAAATCGTAGTTTGGAAGTTTTCAAAGAAGTGTTCATAAAAGCCTCATTGGGTGTTTGTTTGGTATTACTGATTAAAAACCTATCATTTGATATCTAGTTTTTCAAATCATTTCACCTTACGGAGTTTCCTTTTTATTGACTAAATGCTGTTTTCAATAGAATTGTGGCACACGTTCAATCATTAAAATATTTTTTTGTATTTTGAAAAATTAGAATATGACCCTGGAAAGCTCAGGGAGTTTTGTTTTCAGAAAGTATTTGTCACCATGTTTGCAAGTGCTAAAGCTGCAAACCACCCCCACCATTGCATCAAGACCTTCAGGTCTAATCTTGGCTCTGTGTTAATTTCCGGTACTTTGCCATGCACGCCTGTATGAGCATTGCGGGGCACATTGTTTCTTCGTTAATGTCCGTGTTTTGTGTCGCCAAATCGAGCATGGTTTCGGAAGCTGGTGATATAACTTTTTTGAAAATTGCTGTTTTCGAAGTTGGTGCACTTGACTGATGATATCCGAGAGACCAGTTTAGATTTGTTGTCGGATTCTCAAACTGTTGTGCTCGTAACTAGAATGATGGGGAGAAAAAGATAGACTCAATCTCGCTGCTATGCGGTATTATGCCGTAAAATATCTTGGCATTATTGTTATATCAAAAACCAAGGTGAGCTTGCGTGCCACCACTTTTTGGTTCCAGGAAATTTGGTTCTTGGAAATTGGATGGATGTTAAATTACGGCATTATAAATCCGGCAAAATTCGCTTCCTCACCCCGTTACTCATTCTTAGGGACGCCTAACTTTTAATTTGTTTCCACGTTTCCGTAAATAACGTTATTACACGAAAGGGCAACTCAAGGAGGTTTTCTCACTCAGCCCATTGCAGTCTCAGCCTTGTATCGATTGGGTCGTTCAACACCTTCGCTGGATTTTGTTTGAAGCAGCCATTATGGGCTCGTGAAGACACGCGAAGTCAGCAATTTATGAATTTTTTCTTTCCTTTACCATTTTTTTCTTCCCCAATCTTATTAAAATAGATGAGACGTCTGTGTAATCGCCCGAACTTTCATTAAAATGCATCGGCTCGTTTTTCGGATATGGCCTAAGTGCCATGACTGATTGCCTTCTCCAGAGCTGTTTTTTGTAATATGCCCTTGCTCCGCCATAAACACTTTCAGAAAGTGGGCTTCTCCTAACGGCTCGTAGACTGGCAGTGATTGCCTGGCGGTTTAGAGCAGCTAAATAAATTTCATTTTTGTTAGCTTGTACATAAAATGCATAGAAACAAAATGAAAAAGCAAAGCAAAAAAGAGGACAGATGACATTCTTGTATACTAGACAAGTAGTTAATCGAAATAATTTTGTACACAAGTAGGCAAGTACAGAGTAGGGCATAATGTAAAGTATGCTATACCCAAAATAAAAATATGCTCGCCAACCCCGAATAAATTTTTTAACTACACTTAAATGTATCGGCAAAGTCAGTGTTGTTTTTGGGAATGTCAAAGTGTTCTTGAAAATATCTGGACATGGTAGGGAAATTGAGATCATTTGCTAGTATTTTTAAAACAACATAACATGCAATGTGTTCAAATTTGCTATGTGCTATATCCTCGCACAAATAGCTCTTAATTAGTTTGTTTTGTTATGAAAAGTCAAGGGTTTACTTCATTATGGTGCCTGTTCCAGCATAGACACTGAGAAAGTAGGTTTCTCCTAACATGTCGAGGCTGGCAGTGATTGCCTAGCTTGTAGGGACAGTGAATCGAAAATCACATTGTTCGGTTAATTTTAGGTTAGATCAGGTAAAACACAAAAAAGTAAAAGTAAACTCACACAAAAAGGAAACAAAAAATAAATAAAAATGATAAATTGCGACAACTACATGTCATGCATTCTTGTATACTAGCCAAGTAGAATTGAAATACCGGAGATGTACATGTATAATAAGTGCACATTTGCATCATGCACTATAGCGAAGGTTTTCCAAAAACAGTAATGCATGGTGAAGTCCGATATACATGTATTATAGTCTATAGCTATGACATTTTTACATTTCATATAAAATGTCTTGGAAATTACTGAAAAGTAGTCTGGTAATGCCAGAGAACACGATTTTGAGAATTTGGTTGAGCCCTGATAATCTTTGCACGAAAAATGATTATGCCAAAATTAAAAACCTGCCTTTTAGGACATCCACATGAAATTACGCTTAAGATGCCTATGTGTTCGAATTAATAATCCATAGTGTTACTTAAAATGTTCTAAAACTAAATAGGGACCAGCTAAGCGCTAATGTTTCATGGCCCATTTGGGTTTAGTTTTTTGGAATACTCAGCCCTGTTAAATGCCTCCCCTAAGTAAAAGCCATGACGTACATGCAGTATCAGCTCCCTTCTTTTTTCTACAACATGGAAGAGATTCTTCCTCACACTACAGTACATTCACTGTGTTTAGGGACCCTATACATAAGCTCGTGTGTAGTTAAACCAATCGATACTATAAGTTCTATTTCATTTTAACACCTGCCGTAGCCTTAGTTTCAAACAGATAGTGTTGAGAGCAGGGCTTTCTTCGCCTCTTCTCCATCCTAGTTTTTAACCCTCCCCCACCCCCTTCGCATCGTCTCCTTATTACGGAGTTAATGTGCAATTATAATGGTAATGTTCGTTTTGAAGCACTTTTATCTGCTCTTCATTAAAATGGGAATGTAAATGACGCATTATATTCAACATCTTCCCATCTTGGCGCTATAGATGAACTGGTCTAAAAACCCTATACGATCGTATTTCAGAATTACTCTACGTGGCAACTAAGTGAACATTTTTCTACGCAATAGTGACTTCAGCAATTCGTGATTCTTAATTCGGTTTAGGAAATTTTCCCACGTTGTTCCTAATTTAATTTTTTTTGTCATCTTGTAAGGCGGTCATGAGACCTATAGCTGCTATTTAAAAACTGTTGAAAATATTCTTGCATGCTATACGGTAAATAACAGGGTTCCCCCAGACGTGGAATCCTGGAAAATTGAAAAGGTCCTGGAAAAGTCAGGGAAAATTAATTTACTTAGAAAAAGTCAGCGAAATTCAACAAGTCAATAATATATTTTACATATTGGTTAATACAGAAATCAAAAAAGCACAAAAAATTCATGAGGAAATTGTCAATTTAAAAAACAGGTAATCTTAAATTTACTGTTTCCTTATGAAAGTTTGTTATTTCTCGTGTTTATATAAAATAAGCAAAACATACAGCATCCCTTGCATTGAGTCATTGACATACAGTGTATGTCATATCTTTGCATTTTCAGTATCGGTGTAGTCAAGGAAATTTGTTTTAAAACCTGGAAAAGTCGGAGAAGTTGAACATTTCATTTCTGGGGTAACCCTGTACAGGAATATCTGCAGTGTAAAATATGTTAAAAATACTTCTACTTTAATTAACATTCAAAGATTGGGAGTAAAATCGAATATTGTTAAGCAGAATATCAATTTTAATTTCGAATTATTTCAACATTCAAAAGTCGTTTATTCTCATGCTTTTATGGTTACTGGTCCTGGACTGTAAGTGCCTTTACTCTCCTAAAACAACTCAAAATAACCTATGTTATCCTATTAATTAGCTGTTTAAGGATTATTTAGCTATTTTGTATTCCTTGTATAAAAAATTGTGGGCTTCTCCTAACGGTTCGCAGGCTGGCAGTGATTGCCTGGCGGATATTTCAGCTTAATCATAAATTACATTAATAGATTAGGTATGGTTATGATAAAGATAAGACAAAAACAAAAGGATACATTGCTATAGTTATGGACAGATGGCATTATTGTCTACTAGTCAAGTAGGGTTGAAATTTACATTTTGAGCAGGGAGCAGGGCATATTCCTCATCACATCCGCTGAACATTATTTGGACAAATTACATGCTCCGTATCAAGACCTACTTGTCTAGAATACAAGAAGAATACCAAGCTGTGATAGCTATCGATTTTTATTTATTTTATTTGATTAGTTATCCAAACTCATTGCCAGCCTTGTAGCCACTCGGAGAAGCCAACTTTCTCATAGTGTCAATGCTAGAACATTTGCGAAAATTGTTTTTCTGAAGTCCATATGCCTCATTAAAATTCATAAAATACGCTATTCTAAATTAATAATTTATTTGGCAAATGCAGGCATAATCTTCGTAAAGCCGTTTGGCATTTTCACTTAAGGCATACTTGAACGTTTTCTTATTAAATTTTAATACGCATTAACAATTGATGTATGCAGATATTCGTATTCATAATGCTCAAAGATTAAATAGGTTAAATTTAAAATAAGCTTCGTAATCTGCCCTGGGATGACATTATTTGTTAAGATTATATTAGCGAGGGTATTTCATGCTTTTTTAACATTAATGGAAAACGAAACGCTTGACTGCCGGTGCGTGCAAGCGTTGAGCCTATAACTTAAGAAAATTTTCTTGGAAAAATCCTACGCATGTATCCCATCGCAAATTTCGTATTCTCGTATCTACCTCATGGTGGATGAAGATTGCTCAAAGTGCGAAAACGCAACATAAAATAAGCAGTTAGGGTGTGACACGCTCTGCATATTTGGTTTTTTAAAATGTTCTAATAAAATTTACCCCACGCAGGTTCAATTAATTTCGTATTAATTAATTTAGTTGGGTAAAACATGTAGCACGACTTGCGACTAACCGTTGGCTACAGCTATCAATACATGTAAATTGTATTTTGACTGCAGGTATTATATTTACCTGCTAATATTCGTCGTTGGTGTTTGATTGGAAATGTATGCCATCTTGAAAAAACTCAAGTTTTTTTTTTTCAATACACTGTACGGAATCTCACTTTCCTCTTTTACCACCTCCTCGTGCGTCGACACGTGACCCTGTACAACGAATCCGCGCTTGCATATTTGAGCGGCAAATTCAAAAGCTGGAAAATCCGTAAAGGCACATACAAGTACAAGTATAGTTCATATCAGGTTAAGAATGCTCAAGTTCACTGTCCTCTATCGGCATTACTCCATAAAAGTCTAGCCTTGCTCGTGAAAATACCTTGTTTTCCTTTCAACAAATAGCTTTTGGTGTCTTTTTTGTGTATTAACATGCTGACATATACAAACGGTTAATCGAGTGCCGGATAATCGAAGTTTCACTGTACTTTGTCTAGAGAGAAAACTGATGGGGAAACAAAACTGTGAAACAACTGTTTTCCCCAATATTAACCTCTACCCGAGTCGAGGCAGGAACGTATCCTAAAACTAGCGGAATTTAGATGTTAGACCAAATGGCCAAGCCATTAAAGAGGAAAAACCGTTTCGGCAGTATTCTTCACTGGCGCTTCAAGCAGAGCCTTTCTGAAAATACGTCCATAGGCAAACCCTCGAGGAATGGCGCTACCCCTGCAGACTTCTTATAAATCTGTCCATGGTGTTGCATATACATTGTCGCATCAATATAGTAGATGTTCTAGAAGTCGGAAATCGATTTCTCGCTCAATTTTAGGCGCAGTTCGCCTATCAAAGTCGGCGCGTATCGGATCACAGATTTTCGGTAAAAAGATATGAAACGTCCCGTCGTAAAATCGCAAAAATCCGAACGTGCCAATGACCAGTCACGAGCCGGCAAATGGCTGTCGTTCGTCTTCTGGGAACTACTTTTTCAGCTTAGATGCCCGCAGTAAAATACTGCATTACATGCCTATATTGTAGTTAGTCCAGTGTGCGAGGTACATTTCCGTAATAATGTACTGCATTCCGATGGTGCAGTGTTTAAAACTTGCTGTTCTATGTGTGTAGTTTGTATTAGGGGGTTCGAAACCACAATGCAAGAATGCTAGATCTTTTCCAACCTTCATTCCAGATTGCCTCAATCGCGGCCTAATGGGAAGCCAAAGGGTTCCAATATTTGACAACGAAGAAATGTAAAATTCTTGAGTACGTGACGAATTTTTCGCCACTATTAGTATCTGGCGCTGGCGTCCGTGACGTCATCTGACATTTATTGCTCGAGCATTCTGCATGTGCTGATATTGTTGTAGTTTTATCTAGGATGGGCGATATATCACTATCTAATGTAAATGAGCTGTATTTTATTAATTAATTTTCGGATTTAAGCTTTATTGTGTTCCAGAATGCACGAGGATGTCACTCTGGCTGTGGTGGACATTAAAAAAAATCTCTTCTATTCTGGAATATAGTAAAGCTGGCTCGGTGAAAATCCATCAGTAATTAATTAAAATATAGCTGATTTACAATAGATAGTGACGTACATGTGCCCCTAACCTGTACAAACTTGAATAATAAACGACACCTGACGTTTATTGCACGGGCATTCTGCATGTGCTGATATTGTTGTATAGAATCGAACAGTTGGTGATCATTGTTCTTGTTTCGAAACAGTTTCGCAGCAACAATTTCCCCTCACTACATACAGTACTGTATGCAATTTTGATAGCTAAAGCTCAAGACGTTTGTTATTAAATCTGACTGTTCAATTACAAGCTGCCCCTATTCGTCCACTAGCTACTGGAAATACCAGTAGGTACAGTGTATTAGCTTCAAGTATCTGAGCTGACACGTACGAGTGTATTTCGATAGATACATGTATACACGTCTGCTCGTATATGAAATCAATTAATCATGCAAGAAGAGCTTAGTCTTTTGGCGTCTTAAATGTATACGTACACGAATGCAATACAGATATAGAAACGAAGAGATTTTTCGCTCGAGTGAGAAATGCGAATTGCTGGCCTTCCTGTTCAGCTGGTTGGTTGCTATACTTACTATATATGGCATTTGAGTCGTGCAAATATGCCGAGGATGGAGGAAACGTCGAGCACAACCAGATCATTTTGGAAATATAAGAACGACACTCTCTGTATGGGCTTTACGAGTATAAAAGACGCATGCATGTGGATATATTCAATTGGTCAATATTGGAAATAAAATTGCGCGGAAGGGAAACTGTATATAAATGGAAAAAAGCGCCATATAGTCGGCATCCCCGATTGTCATTCCAGGAATTTTGTTAAAGGACCACTGGGTGAGATTTTTCCAATACTTCCAAACGATAGCGTCTTGTTTTACGCTCGCAGGTGCATGCAAACGGTGGCAAGTGGCGAATTACGTAGTTTGTCTGACTAGAATATAAATGTAGGCGTATACGACCTATATACGGATCATCAAAATCGCAAAATCTGCTCGTTTAATTGCCACACTGAGCAGTAAAATCTGCAACTGCACATCCAGAAACCTCCTTATACTTAGTAATGAATAACTACAGATACAGCGTTCATCATTACGTATAGACGCACTATTAATTACTTTAAAAATTAAAGCAGGATGAAAAAATAATTTTGAACATTTGAAACCCTAGTGCAATGGTCTTCAAACTGTGATTTCAAGGGATCCACAACCACCTTAGAAAAATTTAATTTTTATTGGTATTGCTCATTATAGATAGCCAGGGCAAAGGGAGTCAAGTGGGTCAGTTGGCATCCAGAGTGTTAGTTAAAATTCAATATTTGTGATTTATAATTTAAAAAAAATTGTTTGCAAAAATATTAAGAATGAATATTGCAAGAATGAATTTTTAAAAAAATGCCGTCTAAAGAACTACAGTCTTGCCCACACATAGGAAACGTTTCCTAGAAACATAATTTCTGGAAACAGAAACCTCAAAAAGTTTCCACATTTCAAGCATGGAAACATATTTGAGGCCTTTTCCCTCCATTGTTAGAAATGTGAAATTTTTTTGAGAAAATCTGTTTCCGGAAATGGTTCTAGGAAACGTTTTCTGCTATGGGTCCCCCAGAGACCTGGAAATGCCAGGGAAATTGGAACGGACTGGAAAGCTCAGGGAAAAGTGATCTACATTGAAACTGTCTTGTACATTCAATACATTAATAATACATTTTACATAGCTAGTTATTGGTTAACACAAAAATCAAGGTATGACAAGCAATTCCGTGAAAATTGTTGTGAAATTGTGAATTTATCAAAATTATTATCTAAAAGTAACTGTTTCCGTTTAATTTAAGTGTAGATATGTAAATTTTGAAAATGTTGGAAATTTTTGGAGATATATGTTTGGTGTTAGGGGTACAAAAAAGTGACATTTTTAACATATATGCGGTTCCGTAGGTATCAGAAGTTTGAGGATTACTGCTCTAGAGGGTGACGTTATCGAGGATGATATGAGCAGTCAACGACTTTCTGAAATGTTTATTTCCTTCAGACTATGGCGATGTTTTGAAATAATTTGCCAAAAACTGTTGCATCCAGCGCACAGGTGCACTAGCATCGACGTCACCAGTAAATTTGCACGTTTTCGACATTTAATCATGGCAGGATAAGATTGTTTCAAGAGCTAAGAGGCTTCGGAGTAGTTTTCTATATGTCCAGCTAAAACAATAGCAACCAGTAACACTAAGAAGAAGAAATACATGTACGTGATAAATTGGTGGTGTGTATCGTGGCCGCCCCATCACTGTCATTGACAAATGGTTGCTAGGAGCCCACTTAGTTCGCATCACTGGTTGCTAAGGTTTCGGACACCCAATTTGAAGGGAGCCTGAAGGACCCTGGCATCCCTTTCGCAAAATACCCAGGCTAAGCTGTTTTGACAGGCTTAACGATAATGAGATAACCCTTCCTTGTTTCAAGACATGATCACTGATGATCAGGCAACAACTAGAAAATGTTGGTGAATATTCAAGCTGTGCGGGGACTGGCATAAAGATAGCTCTGATGTCGCGGAATTTCCAAACTTAAATTCTCCGAAAAATCGTACACGTGTCCAAGTGTTAAGAATTCTGCAACTCAGCTGGTGTTTTGCAATGTAAGAGAAAAAGCTGCCAATATTAGCCATTGTTTTAACTGAGAAGACCAGTATACTGCACTATGCAAGATTGGATGAGTTTGCCTTCGTTTGAAGTAGGTACCTGAAACTATATCAAAAAAAATTCAGGGTTCCCACTTTTCTGGAAAGTCAGGGAATGTCATGTAAATAGAAAAGTGTCAGGGAATGGCATGGAAATTGAAAAGTGTCAGGAATGGCATGGGAATTGAAAAGTGTCAGGGGATGTCATGGAAATGTGTCATGGAATGTAATGGAAATGGAAAAGTGTTAGGGAATGTCAGGGAATTCGTGAATATGTTTGGGAAATTTAGATGGTTTGCGTCAGCTAAATGATTAATCATCATCTTTTATTAAAAATTGGGATATTATTACAAATATCATGTAAATGTCAGGGATATGTCAGAAAAATCGACTCGAGAATTTCAGTGGGAACCCTTAAATTGTTGTTGACAAGACTACCTGAATTTCCCCACACATCTGCAGATTTCCAGATTGTCTTCAACGCCTATTTACTGGTCATTAATTAAACACAAAAAGTGACCTTCCACATGAGCTCTAAAGTTTATCTTCAATTCTCTTGTGTGCTATTTTGGACACTGAGTAATTGGTGCAAATTATTCGCAAGCTTAATGTCGAATTTTGGTGTCAGTTGCAATCATCAAATCGGACAGCTTTTGTCTTCTGAATAATGACCATTAAATGGGTATTGGAGATAATGGGGCGAGTTAACATTGAAATTGACAGGGGCCATTTGGACGTTTTGAACATAAACCATTTTGGCGAAAGTTCTCCAAATAAAACATGTCCATTCCAAATGAGGAAAAATGACTTTACCGTCATCCCCTTCATCGAATTGTTCCTTCGTAAAGAATACGCGCTGTACGTTCTGGCGATTCCTCCTGTCCTTGTCAAAATCAGGACACTTCCACAATGCATCTCTTAAATTATTTATACATTTGGCCAAATGCCTATTATTTGGGTAGGGAGTCCCACACGGAGAATCTGGGCGGTGGCGAAATCAGCTTCCTGACTCTATGTTTGTTAACTAAAAGGCTTCCTATTTATCCAAATCGATGGTCTAGCTTTTTTTTCAGGATGAGCTATGTATGCTATATTTATATCCAGCATAGGATATGGTGCGTGTAAATTGGCCTTTCTTCGTGTAAGTCGGTCAGTGTTTCTTCATTATTTCGAGATACAACAGTAATTGGGCTGTGCCTAACTAACCCATTGTGGAACGATGGAGGTTAATGTGTCTGAGGCATTTTTTCACTATATCGTTTAATCACGCCATTATTTGATCACAATACAGAAATAAATGTGGTATTGGAAGATGGAATGTTTACCCATATATGTAATTGCGAAGGCCAGTTCTGAAAATTGACTTGAAGATGATGACTTTCTTAGTCTTTCCATCGTAAAGCGCCAAAGCCTCTTAGCTATCTCGCTCCAAAATTCATACCTTGAGACCCCATGAATCTTATTCATGATCTTTCTCAGAAAGTACGTGACATGTTCCAAGTTTCACTTTCGTATTATGGGGCATTCAGGTTAATTATCGTCAAATCACGCTCTGGAACCCGCACTTTATGGCGGTGTTCACTTTATTAATATTTATTCAGCGAAATGCCATGAAAAAAAAGTGTGTTAGCACAAAGAGTGCAACGCGACGTCGTGATATCATGTTGACGAAATGCCAGCACGCATTAACTCACTAAAAATCCATTATTTCTTGAAATTTGTAATAAATTTCGTAACAAGTGTTTGTTTCAAATCGTCTGGAATACCTGAAAAAGTCAAGGGAAATTGAATTTAAGATTCGGCCAGTCACCCTGTAACATTTTTGCTTTTTGACAAATTATTTTGATGTTAATATGTTCCTTCAAAATGCAATGGAAATGCCTGTTGTTTGGCAATATATTACCTCCAAACTTAACGAACTGGTCAGCTAGCTCCTTAACTTAATTCGAGCGTATAATCCCAATGTCTCAGCGGACAATACACAGGGTATATTTACTGCCCCTTTGCCAACCAGACAAAGCGTTTGAATGCAAATTTTCCACCTTGGACACCGCAATGAGCAGCATGAAGAGCATTAAAACGTAGTTGGCTCACGTATTTCAGTTTTATAATATGAAATAATAGTGTCCATTAGGAGTGAATATTGCAGATTGTGCACTTTTGATGCTGTCTTTTATGCATTAAATAAACGAGACTCGTGTTTGTTGCCAAACAACCCCAGGGATAACCGAGGGACCTCGCAATCCTCTTTTTAATATCCGAGATCATTCGTCGAATCTCTTCCGGAAAATATCGGAGATTTTAATGGCATTTTTATAGTGGCTTTATGATAATCTCGTTTGCTGAATGGATTATTTGGTAGCGGGGCAAAGAGATACATGACACAATAATACGCCTTGGCCAGTGCTTATATTTGCATTATTTTGTCATGTCCCTTTCAAAAGCAGCTTTAGATGCAAAAGGGATGGTGGAACGTTGGTGGAACGAACTTCATAGCTGGTTTATTTCCAGTGCCATTTTATGTCTGATTAAAGTGAAAATGTTCCCAAATATTATTATTGTGTGCGCAAAAATTCAGCAAAATAGCTCGAAATTTAATCATTTTGTTCATTGAAGCGTGTTAAGCCTCCAATGAAAAAATTGGGAAAATTTATTTCTACTAATTACAAAAGCGCCTAGTTCCCACTTCCCATTTCACATATCGCCTTTGTTGTGCAATAAAATAACTGCTTAATTGCCGCACTACATGTTTACATGTCTGAGATTGTAATGAAGTTGCTTGAAGTACATTGTACATTTCAACTCTTGTTTACATCCATCAGAAAGTGGACGAACATGTTATGCTAAATTGGAATGCCCCTAATGCTAGTTTCATACATTTACTATCTGAAATACCAGTCCACCTTCTGTTTTCAGATCTGATTTCGTTCGCCTTGTTTATAGTCCTACTGTCAGGGTTCCAACAGATCCTGGAAATCCTGGGAAACCTGTGAAAGTCAAGGGATTTGTAACTGACTGAGAAACCTGGGAAAGTCAGGGGGATTTGGAAAATGTTTCAAATAGTCAGGGGATTTCCTAACTTTTAATTATAATTTCAATTCAGAATGTGTGCTATGGTTTTTAGGCGAAGTTGCCTTTTGCAAAATGAATTATGACAATATCAAAATTTGCGAAATAAAAATAATTTCCGAGCATCTGAGTACGTCTAATTAAAAATCCAAATTAAAAAAATTCATCAATGCTTTGATGTTGTGTGCATTCGTTCTTTATACAAATTCAATCATATCGTCCTAGCAAAAAGCAGGTTCTTTTTGCTTTATATTGGTTGATGAGTTCTGGGGAAAATACAAGTTTTAATCTGAGAAAGCTGGGAAGGTCAGGGAATTTGGTGTTACTGAAGCTGAGGGAACCCACCGTATATTATGCATTAAACATAAATTTTAATAAGACAAACTTGATAAAAAAAATGCTCAAAAACGATGTAAATGAGCCTTTTGATATAATCTAGACGCAGATTTACCAGTAGGCTTCCGCGATTGTTAACGGTTTATTTCAAATTGTATTTTGGACATTTTTGAAACACAATTTAGCAATGCCCAGTTAGATGGTCTGCTAGATGAGCTAGATTGCTAAATTTGCAAAAATTAGCATTTTGTGCTCAAGATTTTCATCGAGGTGTACTGTAGATGTAAATGTATTAAATTGCCCTTTATGAGTTTGAAAAGGAGGATAGCTTGAATGTCTCGTGTTTGTGTAACCCGCCGTTAGTTATTTGTAAAATTCAATTTCGTCGCTTAAATTCGTAGGAATTTTTCGATTGCGCCTTGTCATTATCCGGATAAATTACTTCGGTATATGGTTTAATTAGAGAGCATAAAATGCATATCCAGGGAGCGTGCAATCGCTTAATTTACTGTTTCGGTTGATCTGCCGATTTAATTAAAAAGCGATGCAACTTGTTGCGCTCGTTGAAAAGCATTTTGTCATTTATATTGAAGCAATCAGCGTGCATTAAACATAATCGATCTTTTAACTCGAGGCGCTGGTTTGCGTATTTCATATACACACACCAGAAAATCCTATGATAATGTTTTTATATACGAATGTAATCCCCTCGATAATATATTCGCAGTCTGCGTCGATTACTTCTTTTGAAGTGTTTTGGGTTTTAATTTCTCTGAAATTAAAAGCTTATTATTAAAATAGCATGAACATGTCATTCCAACATATGCAAATCTTCGACGGATCGAAGATCTTTGCATTTTCAAATTGTATTTTTATCTAAACTAATTCATCCTGTTTCATTCTGTTTTCGACCTTTGTGAAATCATTTTCAACCGAGATATTCACTCTTAAGATAAAAGCGGTTTTTTTTTTTCGAAAATTAACTTTGTAATTGCTTTATACAGGGCTTCCCCAAGCCTGGAAAACCTGGAAAAGTCAGGGAAAATTGATTTAGTTTGAAAAAGTCTGGGCAATTCAACAAGTCAATATTACATTTTGCATTTAGCTAGTTGTTGGTTAGCTCAAAAATCAAGAGATGACAAGCAATTCTATAAAAGACGTTACATGTATACATACATGTATATTGAAATATTAAAGCCAGTATTTAAACCCACATGTGTACTGAAGTTAAATCATTTGAGAAGCAACCAAAGACTTTTGTCCCACCCTGCGCGGCTGTAATTGAAGTATTTATGCGCGTCCTATGTAAAATAATTTCTTCGCTCATTCAGATGCAAATTCGTCATTTGTATGTGGGTGAGAGAAAGAAAGAAAGATCGAGAAAATGACACCCATAGGGTTTATGACATGTTTTCCAAGTAGGGAAAATATGTGCTGAGAACAGCGTCAGTTATTTATGAAAACTGTCTGCGCTACTACAGTTTTATCGAGGTTTTATCAGATCAAAATGGCAAATGCCGAAGAACAATACTAGATAACAGAGTGTGATCTGAAATGAAACTCGATAGGCGCCATTGTTGCTAATGCGATTTTGATGAAGCATCGATGCCTCGTTGAATAGATATCGGTTTCATCGCAAATTAAACTTAGTCGATCCCAGAAGTATCACATTATTAACGTCTAAACATGTCAAAAAATTGACTGCTTATAAGTCGTTGCTAATATCTGCTCTGAAGTCAGTTTAATCGTTTGGCAAACCAGCATTGCAGTAGTGCTATGAGTGATTGCCTGTTTAATTTCAAAGCTAATTGGTGCCACAGACACTCTTTGATCAAGTTAGGCATTTAGCAGGGTAACTGGACGTTTGAAAAACCTTGAAAAGTCGGGGAAATTGATTTCGTCTGGAAAAGTCAGAAAATTTCTTGTAACGACTGGAAATTTGTTGTGGCACAACGATTTTGATTGGTCTAAGTATCTCAGAAAAGCTGTAGTTGTGATCTACTTTTTTAAAATTTCGCATATATGGCGTTTTCATTATCATTAACATTTCCTAATATTTTTATGAAAAATCCACAAAAATACGGTTAAAATTAATTATTTTTGCTATTTTTTTAAATTTTCATCTACGGCCCTCCTAAATGATAAATATGGTATACAGTATATTTGGCTACTTATAGAATTTCTATACCTTGAATGGATCAAATGGATTCTATACCTTGATGGATCAAATTTTTCAACAAAAAAATTCCCTACAACGTTTCCATCATTATGTTCGAATCGTTGCTAATTTTAATTCACTAATATCCATTATTTATTTTGTTTTCAAAAATTCCCGACACGATATTTCCTTAATTATTAATATTTCATATATTTTTTTTAAATTGTGGACTAAAATCCATCATTTCATTTTCTAGACGTTCTAAAATTTCCGCCATACGGCCTTAGAATGGGACATTGATTTCTCATATGATCTGTGTCTATTGCCAGCTTGTTCGACCCTGTTCGTGATTTTAACACTACTTAAATTTCTTGAATACATTAATAACTTGAAAAGAACAGAAATACAGTGTGCAAACGATTGATGACTCAAGTTTTAAAACTTGATAGGCAAACACATGACTTGACCCTTTCTGCAGTAAAGATGTCAAATCCGTAAAAAGTGCGTTTCAAATTGTCTGGTAATTTTCCAGAAAGCGTCCTGAAAAGTCAGGGAAATTTAATTGAAGGTTCGGCCAGTCACCCTGCCTCTTTCAGTCACATTTATTCTCTTAAGAATTTCTCGATTGTTGAATGAGGATATTTAATGTTCCCCAAGTCCATTCCATATCAGTATTGAGCCCATAATGCGAGCTCATCCATTTTTAGGGAATGAATTCCTACGTTAGCATATCTCCTTCACAAAATATCTCTAAGAAGATTCTTTTGAGTCAGTAGATCTTGGCCGATAGGGGTTGGCAATTGTACACTGTAGCTTTATATAACCGTAAGCGTTTACACACGCGTGTTTTCCCATGCCAACGAATAAAAAAATCAATGCTTAAGAAATCCCAAAAGCCTAATTTCCCGGGCGTTTTTTATTCGGAATCGGCCTCGGTGCAATCAGATAGAGCTCGAATAAATTGCTTTACTCGGGTGAAATCAGTAAAAACAAATCTCCCTCGCAGAGCTCATATGCCTGCAAATGTAGGACGAATGCCTGTAGGTGGCGTCGTTTCGTTGTAAATGCAGTCTTAAAAACTGATTGTTTCGAAACATCTTCATGTGCACTTGGTGGCCACTTTATTAGGATCGGTTATAGTAGTGAGTCAGGGAGGTGGAAAGTTTCATTTAGAACTGGACGAGTCAGGGAAATTGAAACTGCCTGAAAATTTGATTTATTTTGAAAAAATCAGTAACATTCAACAAATCAATAGCTATATGTTACATTCAGGGTGGCGAAAAACAAGTAATTAAAAACCCTAAAAAGTATTAAAAAAGGCCTAAAACGCCCTGTACGTTGTGTTGTCAGACTACATGTACCTGTACTAAATACGGACAGCCTGTAGCGTGGTAAAAGTGCAGTTTGACCACCCTGCGTTTTCCTTGGTACAGGGGGAATTTGACACCGCTTTTGTTCATTTAATTTTGTATTGTAACAAAAAAGATGAATAAATAGTGAAAAACTTCATTCTAATAATTTAACTATTTTGATAAAAAATCTAAAATAATTCTTGATTTGTTTCCAAAATTCCTAAAATAGTCCTTAATTTTTTTCAAAAAATTCCTAAAAAGTCCTTTGTCTATTACCCTGTACATAGCTAGTTATTGGTTAGCACAAAAATTCACGAGATGACAAGAAATTCTGTTAAAGAAACTTAACTAGTCTAAATTTGCTGTTTCCTCGTGGAAATTTGTGTTCTATCTCCTGGTTTTTTTTTGATAAGCAGTAAATAGAGAATTCCTTGCATTCGCATGTCATATTTTGGTATTATGGGTGGTCAGGGAAATTTGTTTTAAAATCTGGAAAAGCCAGGTAACTCGAAAATGTTATCTCTGCGGTAACCCTGTATTACAAGATACAAATCCAGTATTTTTTTTTCCAAATTTCGATTTATAAAAAGCGTTCCATAATAAAGAGCAGCGAATGATGTCTTCTCAAATTCATAGGAACTTTCAATTACATACAGAAGTTGCCTTCATCCCCCTAAGCTTTCAGATTTGATGCGTTTTTTCATTTTGTTTTCAATCTCATCAGAATGGCATATGCATTATCAATGCCTTTTTTATTTCAGTTCAAACAAATTGTGAGTGCATTGAAACCTATAGATATTTTATTAACTAGGATCATATTCGTATATACTGTACTATTCTATTCTTAAGGTTTTATTTCTATTTTAAATTGAACAGGTACTCCTGCTCTGCTTTATTATCCACCTTTTTCTGGGCATTCTTTAATATTAGTTCTTCAGATTCAGTGACTTTAAAATGTATGGAATCCCATTTCTGAAACCTTTTCAATCTTTTTCTTTCTTTCTTGTTATAAACAAATTTTTTCTCTTATTGCTGCTTGATGTACATATAGCCATGAACCTCCAGGGGGTCTGAACTGTTTAGAACAGATTTATTGCATGCCAACTAAAATCCAGATTTATTGGATTGTCTAGCATTTGTTTATAGCATCCAATTTATCGGCACTGTTATTAATTAACAGTAATTTTTGTTTTTCATTTTACCAGTTAATTTCGTTCATTCTCTCCACCATATCAATGAACAATGTCGTCTAACAGAGACCCGCCTATAGGTTTGGATGAGAAATAATGCGAGGCAACATTGCCATTAATACCCTAAATTACCAAGTAAATGTTTGATAATATATTGATAGGGAAGTATGCAAATGAACAAAAACGTATGCAACTACATTAGAACTAAATTTAGTATTATACCTTGTGCGTTTTCTATAGCTTGAACATTATTTACCCTTTCCCTTATAATGTACTGCACACTGCACTTGATATTATTTATCGATTTGCAAACCATTGATTAATGCGTCTTGGGTGTTATAGCCACATTTATCGCGATAATTAAATTAGGTATAATAACGACATACTTATCGCTATGCAGGATTTAGATAGTGCTCATTGTCTGTTGTTTCCCATGTCTCGCCATGCACTAACTTCTCAATTGAACCGTTTGAATTGAAATAATATCCGACTTGATTTGAATGTGTAGGCCACTGCGAATTGAGGAAATTAAACGACGATTAGCTTTGTTAGAAACGCGTGAAGATTAATTTAGGATACGTTGAATGTGGGAATATGGAAGAGGCCTGAAAGTCAAGGTTAATTGGAACTTTCCTGTAACTTTCAATTTTGATGAAATACGAGTGCTGGTACATACATATCCTCGGCGAAATTGTTCCTCATTTACACGTATATCAGTGGTTTGCAAACCATAGCTTCCTCGTTTTGAAGTTTAAATCTGTTCATCCTTGGCACGTACATTTACATTGACGGATTAAGGCCATGAAATGTGGCTTGCTAAATATGGTAATGATGCGTATAATTTTAACACTAATGGTGAGTATGTGATACCAAAAGGATTGGCTTTCAACAATGTTGTAGCTTCATTTTAGACTAAATTCTAGGATATACATGTACATGTAAGTACAATGCAGAACAGATCTATAATATGCCCCTACCTTTATTCTTTTTCCTTATCATAGCATGGAAACTATGAGGAAGTGAGCTTCTCCCAATGGCTCCTAGGCTGGCAGTGATTGCCCTCTGATTAGGGGTAGCTAAATCAGTCATTACATTGTTAGTTAGGTTCAAAACGAAAAATTGCCAAGTTTCTGCGTTTCCCTAATCCATTGTATTTCTCAGAAAGCTATGCTATTTAGTTTGAAAATTTTAATCCTAGTTTTTAGTACTTAGTATCTAGTGCGATTTTGTGCATGAATTCCTTACAAATTGAACAAATCAAGATAAGTAACTCAAATTCCTAGTTCTGTAGACAAGGAGAGTTGAAGTGAATATTATGCGCTCATTTGGAGCAGGGACTAAAGCGAAGTTTCTCCCAAATACTTTGATGAAAACATGTTGTATATCCTCACTGCATTAATTTCGTTAAATCGTTGGTGCGATTTTTGACTTGTCGCTATGCGAAATCGCCAGTGGGTATCGTTTTTTGCCGAAGGGGAGAAGCCATCGTTGAGCACTTTCATTATTTTTGTTAGGCTTTAATATAACTAATATAACGTCCCCCATAGTCGTCTCTTCACTCCTTTTATTATTATTATCATTTTTTCTGTTTCAATTTGTTTTCGTCGTCGGTCGTTGTCTCGGTTCTAGCGTCTCTGCTTGATTGCAACATCCTCGGTATTAGTATTAAGTGGATCAATTTCGGAAAGGATAACGACAAACAAACTGCACCGACGCTGCTGTTTGTTGCCTTCCTCCTTTTGGATTTACAGCGATAGGAGATACGTGGATCCTCCATTGCGGCCGAGCCGTTTCGATATTATTTATATAGGAAAAGACCCAAAGCGGCTGCAAATAAAACGAGGACACCCGAATTACCACTTTTGATAACGACGCTAGAACAAGGGACGTTCGCAATGCCCATCGCCATTGTTCTTTTAGTTGAACTTACCGGAAACACTTGCTGGAAACACGAAAAACTCTCCCTTTGTATACGTGAAAATTATGCTGATATGAACATGTACGTGGATTTGCAGAGATTGGTTATAAGTATGTACAGTACTGTATTTATGAAAAGTTGGCGTGGAAATACTCCAAAATCGAATGTTCGCCCGCAGATATATTTCCAAATTTGCTATCTTTACATAATGTTAGAGTAGCTGTTGCTATGCGAATTTTTCGGAGATTGAATTGGCCGCTCAAATATTCGAGCGTTGATTCGTTGGACAGTCACGTGCTGGTGCGCGTGGAGGCGCACGTGGAAGTCATGGCCAAAGCAGCCAAAGTCAGGGAAATTCAACACATCAATAATAGATTTTGCATAGCTACTGAATGCAGAAGCTGGAATGTGTAATTAAACTTTACATGGGGTTCTATGTATGTTTGGAATGTCGAATCTCTTTAGAACCTTTCATGTTGTTCTAATTTCAAAAAGCAGTTCAAAAAACGAAAATTTTAAATTGTACTTTCGCGAAAGTCTGCATTTTCTTAAGTGTTTCAAAAAATGTTCAATTTAACGATGCCCATCTATATGCATGGGTCCGACAGTTAGTTTGCAAAGGCTGTAGAAATTTGTTTATATGCATGCATAAATATGGTGTTTCGTATTTTCGATCCCCTCACTCTTCGGCCATGTTTTGACGTCATCAGTGTAGCAGTTCGTTCATCCGTAGTTGGAACGACAGCTGAAATTGAAAAATAATGGCCAAAATGAGGGGTGGGTCAATTGGCTTCCAGCTAATGGTCTACGTTAGACGTAATTTGCAATTTCAGCTGTCACTGTAACAACAGATGGACCCTCCTGCTCCCTGCTTGTGTTTAACCGGATCATAATAGCTTGGAATTTCACTCAAATTATCCTTCAACAGAAATCCGTAGGTTGTGGTGCCAAGGCTTGTTTTTGGCAACGCAATTGAACATGTCCCATGTTTGGCACGCTATTTGTAAGTTGGGAGGAATACAAATAAGCACGTTAACCCATCGAGAGGTAGTTCCATGGCCTGTGACAAGGTAAAGAGCCTTTTAAGGAACTTCCATACATGTGTACATGTACTGCAAATCAATAGTTTAGTTATGTTACTTTTGAGCCAAATCCTTTGATTCCGCAGGGTGACTGGCCGTCTGGAAAACCTGGAAAAGTCAGGAAAATTAATTTGGTCTGGAAAAGTCAAGAAAGTTCATACGTCTGGGAATTTGTTGTGGCACAATGATTTTCATTGGTATAAGTATCTCAAAAAAGCATTAGAAAAGCTGTATTTGTGATATACTTTTTCTAAAAATTTCGCCCAACGGCGTTTTCATTATCATTAAAATTTCCTCATATTTCTTATAAAAATCCACTAAAATAACGTAAAATCCTTTATTTTCTGAAATTTGTGTTTGCCTATGGCGTTGTTTTTCATATCCGTATATTGTCTTTCCGTAAATATTTGTTTTAAATGTTGGAATTTTCCAGAAAATGTCTGGAAAACCTGGAAAAGTGAACTGCAAGTTTACAATCCATCTTGAACGAATGTTCTTTCAACAAATTTGATTTTTGGGCAAGAAACCATGCTGGCTTTTTAGTACTTTTTTCTGCGTATTTGGACCTACCCAGGAGTTAATCATGATTTAATAAGCTTTTGTGTTCTTCTCTCATCTGTTGAAATCTGAATACGGTCGTTAAATTTATTTTCTTTCGAAGAATTCCCATTAGTGCCCTAGCTCGTGATTAGGTAGAAGCTGCCTAGATGGCGCAGCCTTCGAAGGAGATATATTTACGACACTGTGTTGTAAGCTAATTGAATCTGGTATATTTTCGCCCCTTTAACTTCTTTCCAAACGAGAAACTGTTTATGTTAAATTATGAGAAAGGAGTCAATTCAAATGAGATTCTTGGCGCCTTTTTAATTTCGGTAATGGAACTAGAAGGACCTTTTGCTTCGTTTTTTTAGCCAGCCCCTTTGAGGGGGCGCAGCGATTTCATTTCCGTTTTATTTCTTGTTTTATGTTTTTACTCGGTTTTTCTCTTAATCATTGAACTGAAAAGAAAAGACAACTGAGAAACAAAGAATAGGGGTTCTCCTCTGTTTCTAATTACAGCCTTTCTCCTAGCTGCTTCTTTCTTGCACTAATAGCAAAATGATTCAATTTTGTGCAAAAACTTGTTGTAGATTTTATATTTGCTATATTGTTGCGTATGAATGCAAACCAAAAAAATCTGAGCTAGGAAACGCATCAAACGTTGAAAAACAAGCGGTAGTTGACGTCTTGTGTACGTGGGTTGTTGCTTTATTTTTAATAGTCGATTGGCTTCCAACCCGGTGTTCTATATTAACTCGTGTATCTACATGTACATGTACAGGTTTTAAATAGCTATGTTAAGAAAATGCCATGTTTATTTCCCTGATTGCATAATTGGCGAGGCTGAGCTCCAAAGACAATTGGGGATCGAAAATGCGGTTGAAAAGTCAGGGAATGTCAGAAAAATGAAAAGCTGTCGGGGAAAATAAGGGAAATAAAAAGTATCATGCAGAGAATGTCAGGGAGCGTCATGGGAATAAAAAGTGTCAGGGAATATCAGGGAAATTAATATAGTTTGCATCAGCCAATTGATTAGTTATCATCTTTTATACAAATTTTGGATTAAATCCATTATTTTCTTATTTATTTAAAAAAAATGTCATGTAAAATGTCAGAAATATACTTGAGAATTTTAGTGGCAACTCTGCATGGCGTTTCAGCTGTTGAATATCTATAGTTTCTAGTATACTTAAAATTCTTATCTTTATTGCGAAATTTGACACTATATTCAAATGGCATCTTGGAAGAAGTCTACATGTATGCAGACTTCGGCCTTGCACAGCAGCATGTGTGAATACAATATTGATAAGACATGACGCTGCACATGTTGCTTTAGACGTAATTCCTTGAAGTTTTACATCCTGATAAAAATACGAAAATGTGCATCTGTTACACATGATTAATGTCCCGTTTTCTGCCTAGTAATTTAAACTTACGAGGTAAGATGAACCCCCAAAACCCTCTTATAAGCCAATCTTTCAAACAAGAACGCTGAATGCTTAATAACAAAACGACTTATGCCCACGATGGGATTTTGTCAGAATTTGTTTGTTTAATCAGGAATGCTGGGCATTTTTTTGTTGTTGCTTTTTAGCATGTTTTGCGTAAATGAGTACATAAATTTGTAGAATCGATTTAAGTGGAATCACGAATTATGATATTCATAATAACACACGAGCTGTCTACCCTTCATTAATAGGGCCCTGCATAACGTCTATATTTTATTGTACATGTAGCCTTTTGAAACAGCGACTGCTTTGATGTGCATGGGGCGTTTTGTTATGCTTACCCAAAATATATCGATTTTGAATAGATAAGTTCAATATCCCCGCATCATATGCTTGAAAATCGTTACTTTTGCAAGTCGAGATTGAACCAAATCGCATGGAAATTCTGCGTACGTGTTTATGCACCAAATGTCCTTTCGAAAACAGCCCAGAAAGTGTGCGTAATGATTCAGCGTTTAATATGGGAACGCTTAAAATTATCGGATTTTATATCAACTAGGTTGACGTTTGTAACGCGCAAAACGTGAGTTTATTCGAGGGAGAAGTATTTATTGGACTGTATAAAAACTGCGTATAAAACAGTTTTTATATTCACTGACAACTATACGGACGTGTGCAGTGCACATAAGTTTTCCATCTCACGTGTTTTCAAATGTTATCAAGCAGTGCATTCAAATACCAGAATTGACGCTTACGAGATTTTTCTTAAATTCACTAGCAATAACTTTTTAATGCCACCTCAGATTTATTGGTATGGTCACCTTCCTTTTACAGAGTGACAAACAAGTTCTAAAAGTCCATAAAGTCCTAAAGGTTTAAAAAAAAATCTAAAAACGCCCGAAACAATATTGCCGCGGACTACCTGTACTAAGTTTGACAGTTGAATTTAATTGAAGTTAAATGCTGACAGGCTTTAGCTTGGTAGAGGTGCAGTTTGACAACTCTGCGTTTTCCTTGGTACATGTACATGTATATACAGATGCAGACTAACACCATTTAGTTTGACTTTTATTCTTTTAATATTGTATTGTAACATAAGAATGAATACAGATTGAAATAATGCATTCTAAAAACTATTGTGTGAAAGAATTCTAAAATAATCCTTAATTTATATCCAAAAGTCTGATGGTTCTTATTTTTTATTAAAAAGTCCTAAATTTCAAAACTTAGAATTTGTTTGTCACCCTGGTTATTGGCATGATCACCTTTCCTTTATACTCCGGAAGTATCTGCTAAACACAAGCAGGAGGTCCTACAAAACATTTGGACAGTTGGTCGCAATTTTGAATCGTGATGACAAACTGAAAATAATAGTTTCAAGAATTTCTTGACAAAAACGAAAAATATTTAATCCGTAATTCAGAATTTTAAGGCTATTATGCAAGAATGTCACCTGTCCTAGCGTAACAATGTAATGTCTGATTTTGGGATATCCCTGATTTTGCTGCTCTAAATGTCAGGCAATCACTGCCAGCCTGCGAGCCGTTAGCAGAAGCCCACTCATCTTGTCTTTTCTGGAGCAGGGACTGTACAGAAGTACACACCACTTTAAGTTTAAGACACTTTATGTTAGTCCAAAATTTCAGGAAAGATAGATTGAAATCAACTGAAAAATAGCGACGTAATATGGCGTTTGATGGTATCTGTGTCGTTTTTTTTCAGAAGAAATACAGTTTTACTGCTCGAAATAAAACATCTTATAAAGTTACCGCACTTGGATCCCCTTTGCCAAATGTTGCCTTCGTTGTATTTCTCTTTCATTTCATCGCTGCGTGGTTCCTGTAGCTTTATTTCTGCAAACAGGAAATGAATTTCGACTCCTGATGTTCGCCGCAAAGTCGCAATTTCCACCAGGGTTCATATTTGCGCTCCATTTCAATAAACTTAAAGATGCTCTTTACCTCATTTTTATTTTCATTTTACACCATATGCCTTAACTGCCCATTTGCCAGATTTGGGAAAATTTGCACCAGACCATAAGGGAAATTTCGAATAAAATTAGCATAATTATAAGAGGCCATTACGGAAAGTGCCACGATTTCCTATAATATCATGGCGGCCATGGGCCCTTTTCGTGGTATTGCTTGTGTTTAGAGAAGTAATTCTGAGCTAGAGGTCAACGAACGACTTGCCACTGACATCTGGTGGTTGCTTGTTTTTGAAGTGTTTCAGCATGTCGGTGTTGCACCCTGGGCCAAATGCCAAAATTCCAGTTTTTTTCCCTTCCATTGTCTTAACTAAACACCACCACCCCGTCTTTTATTTTCATTTTTCATAATTTAAGGTTTTTTTTCCCCTTGTATTGTGAAATGTGTTGTTGCTCCCCTATTTGGGTTGTTTGTTTATATTACATGTACGCAATCCTTGTTTAGCTCCTTATTGCAGTCATGTTATTGCCCTTTGGATTTTTTTTTGATAAATATTTATACATCTTAAGTAATTGCTTCGTGTTGCACTGCCTAGCTACTGGGTGCTCAACTGCATGATGGATAATCAGCGCCATCAATACCTTTAAGATAATTTAAACTACTGATCCCTAAGATTTTTCTTTTAATTTATTAAAAAGTAGACAAGACACAACACAGGGTTGCCGCAGAACCTGAGAATCCCGGGAAACCTTGAAAAGTCAGGGGTTTATAAATGACTGGGAAAGTCAAGGAAATTTGGAAAAAATTTTAAAATGTCATCGGATTTCCTAACTTTTAATTTTAATTTCAACCCAGAAGGTATTTCATATCATTTTTAACTTATAACGCGCTTTTTAGGTGAAGTTGACTTTTGTACAATGAAAGAAAACTTCAATATGGCAGATTGGTTCCATCTATTTGGCTTTTTATGACTATCGAAATTTGCCAAATTAAAATAAATTTCGAGAATCCAAATAGTCCTAATTAAGCTTAAAAATCCAAATTAAAACAGCGTGCTAATACTTTGAAGTTTTTCGAATTTAATTATTATACAAATTCAGTACTTATCATCCTGGTTCTTTTTACTTTATATTGGTCTATGGATAAATTCTAAAGTTCAGGGGAAAATAATATTTTTAACCTGGGAAACATGAGAAAGTCAGGAGAGTTGATGTTACGAAAGCTATCGAAACCTTGTTAAAAGTTAGGGGAATGCTCAAAAGATGCTGTAATGTTATTTTAAAACTGCATTAAACCATTGTTTTTTTGGCAATGGCCTGCAGTGTCTGATATTTCTGCATCGTTTGCATATTTGTAAAGAGGCGATTTACATAACTTGCTATTACACAAACCTGTTGAATGATTGCTTCAGCTTTGGATGCTATTTGGATTCCCACTATTTGGATAAACAATTGAAATGTAAATTCGTTGTTAAGAGCAACGCAACACATGCATACAGTAACGAACCTCGATTATAGATAGGTTTGTCTGTGATTTCATTTTTGGAGTCATGCTTCTAACCTAATTGGAGAGAAATGTAAACAACGAAACTCATCATGGTAAAGAGGACAAGTAAAGCAGCCACAAACCATGTCGTTTAGCACAGCCAGTGCATGTTCCCTTCTAAGTTAGGCTAAGTTGGGCTCCCTGTATGGGATTGCTATTATAGAAAATGTCTGTTATTTTCTAAAAAATATATTGAATAAAGGGATAGATCAGCTTTGCTTTCAAAATAATTTCGAGTGTATAATCTCAGGATTAAAGCTAAGCTTTCGAACATTCTCCAGGTTAACAAAATGTTGAAAACCTTTTTTTCATTTTGTGCATAATTAAAGCATAAGCTACTCTGAAGTTTGCTATCCGGTTCCCCAGACCTGGAAAACCTAGAAAAGTCACGGTCTGGAAGTCAGGAAAATTGATTTACTTCTAAAAAGTCAGGAATATTCGAAAGTCAGGAATATTCGACAACTCAATAACAAATTTTGCTTAGCTAATTATGGGCTAGCACAAAATAGAGATGACAGGCAATTCTGTAAATGAAATTAAGAAAGCTAACCTAAATTTTCTGTTTTCTCGTGAAAATTTGTGTTCTATATCATAAACAATAAATATAGCATTCATTACATAGCCGTGCCATATTTTTTGCATTTTCAACGGTCAGGGTGGTAAGGTAAATTCGTGTTAAAAGGTGGAAAAGTTAGGCGAAAGTCAGGGAAGTTTAAAATGTCATCTCTGGGGGAACAATGCCACGTTCAACTTTGAACTCAATATCGAGCTATACAGGATGATCATAAAGTCCTACTCTCGTTACTATAATTACTTTTTTAAAAGGCTGTTAGTTACTTGTCCAAATTTTGGAAAAAGGGAGAACAACTTTAGTTTTTTTTTATTTCATGAATTTACTTCGCATTGAGTACCAGCAGGCGGCGCCGTAACCCTGTAGGTCCTCTAATATTAGACAGTTTTGTAACAATTAATATTTCAGTAATTAACTCACGTCAGTAGTTTTTGTAAATTATGCCTAAATTTCAGTATTTAGCAATTTTTTGCCACCTTTAAGTTTTTTTCCCTACAAATGAATGTTTTCTGTTCGGATGGACACGTTTTATCAGCGCATTTCATCTTTCTCATTAACTTTCTGGAAAGTTAATGTTCAACTTTTGCAGGAAAATTTTTATTTACTCCCAAAAACCTCGACATGCAACGCATTGATGCTTCTTTTCTGCCATTGGAAATCCGCTCATCGACGACTGTCACTTCACCCAGATAGGAAAAAAGATGATAAGAAACAGATTTATTTGAAGC
This sequence comes from Kryphioiulus occultus, assembly GCA_034687865.1. Classification (NCBI taxonomy): domain Eukaryota; kingdom Metazoa; phylum Arthropoda; class Diplopoda; order Julida; family Julidae; genus Kryphioiulus; species Kryphioiulus occultus. The sequence continues at coordinate 47,571 of JAQGAF010000170.1, forward strand.
TTTGAATTTTTTTCTCCATTTCTATACAGATTTATCCATGCAATGTTAATGCTAGCTGTGAGGTTGCCATGTGCGAGCTTTTGTATCCGTAATTTCTGATGGTATTTATCTTTTAAATCTATTATACGCTGCAAGCCGCATACAATTTTCTATTGGAGACATTCGTGCGCTTGAAATCCTCTACATTTTCGTCATTCGTGGTGCTTACAGTAGCGGTTTACGTACTTCTTGTAACCTAAGTGACCTTATTTGCTAGATCCGATCAACGCTTGTTTCCTCTCTCAAGACCCTGTGGCTGCCTTGAGTCTATATTGGTTGCTGGAATACAAGACTTAGTCCATCAAAATAGATGTCGCTTTTCTCCAAGATGTTTTCTTCTCATATGTTATTGCATCAATATGCATGCCAGTAGTAATAGACCCCTGGGGTCCTGCCATATCCCATCCTTGTTTTGAACATTTGTTATTTTCGAAAATCTTAGATGTATCATAATTTTACATACTTACATGTATTAAGTTTTTAGATTTTTCAATAGGCCTACGCATATCGAACATGTTTCAGTACATGTCGCTAATATATTAATCGTACAACTGTATAGTGTTGTAATAGAAATTATATTTGCAATACTGTTTAAGGAACATATTTAGGTAAAATGCATGCATATAATGTGGACATGTACAGGTATAGTCATAATTATATCAGTGTTTCCGCAAAACTCGGGAAAGTCAAGGGAATTCTGAAATTTCTCAAAAAGTATGGGATTTCCTAACTTCTAATTATGGGTTCAATCCAGAAGGCACAATCGATTATAGTGTACTGCGGTTTTAAGTGTAAGCTTAGTTGACCTTACTTGTTAGCACAATGAAAGAAAATTCCAATTTGGTAGATTGGTTCCTTCTATTTTGCTTCATTATGACAATATCGAAATTTGCCAACTTAAAATAAATTCCGAGCATCTGAGTACACGTACTCCTAGTTAAAAATTAATTAAAAATTAAAAGACAGGCTCTTTTTATTGTATATCTATAGTTTATACCTTACTTTTTAACCTGGGCAATCTGGAAAAGCCAGGGGATTTTACGTTACTTGTGCTGGGGAAACCCTGTTTTTTTGTTGATCATTAGCTTAATCGACATGGACACCAGAATATTCTTCATAATTTGCTGACTTCGTTCAATTGTGTAATAACATAATACCTGTACATGTACATGTACTTGAACGTGCCGTTTGTGTTTTCAATCATTTTGTTATCATTTGCGTAGTTTTCATATTTCGTCTAATTTATCCATGTTTTATATGGGGATGGCGAATTTGACTTCTCATTGGGTTCTTTGGCATGTGCCTGGAAGATCTCATAGACAATTATCTGCATTATAAAACTTGCCAGACATTTATTCAAACATGAACTCATCTATCATCCTATTTAAAAAATTGCCAAGTTATTTATTTGTGCTTATTTTTTTGATAATATGTTTTGATAGTTTGTTTTTGGCATGTTTATTCTAAGCAGCTTTGTTTCGATGCTTTCGATTCTTTCGATTGCAAATAAAATTGTTATCATTTCTAAGGAAAATATTATTTCTGTATGAACATTGTTGAGTGTCGTCCATGGCAACTTCTATCGATTGCAATGGCATTCGGGAATCCAAATGATCTAAAACCAGAGCAGTTTTATATGCGACCTTCTTACTGAATATTCGATGGGGACTTTTGTATTCTGTCTTTGAAAATTTTAAATAAGAATAAGTTTCCCGAGTTACTCTTAAAGATAGAAGTAAGTGTATGTCTAGCTAAATGCCGTGTTCTTCTTTGTTCAACGAAACCAAAACTACTTAAACCCTGGTTCCAGTTTTTTGCCCAAAGTAATGCATATGCCGGCCTATATTTCGCCAAATGTTTATCAACATGCTATTTTTAAAGAGCTTCATTGGATGCAAAAACTCTCCCTATTATTTCGGGTAGACATTTTTGACTATGCGGTTTAATCTCATTAAAACTGGCATTGTGGAAAAGTACTTGTTTTTTGGCCATCTTGAAATCATGAACAAAGAAGTTATTTCTGCATCGTAAATTGCCTTCGTTTTTCACGATGGCCTCAGACTCGTATTGCATTTCGGTCTTAAATATCAACCAAAAAGAAGCCGAAATATGTTGAATTTCCTCGTGCTAAATATACAAAATATACAAAACTTTTTGCTTTTTAATCTGCGTAACAAAAAATCAAATAACCTGGACTTGTCTACGTGTTCCCACATACACTGACCCTTTTAATGTACAGTACATGTACAGTACATGTGTTACTATATCAAAGTTACACTACACTCCTCCATTTAAAAAACCGATACATTGGCAGTGAATGTTTTAAGATACATGTAATTGCAGCGTTATTCTAAGCTGAGATAATTTTCTTAATTACACCTGTACATAATGTACATGTATGTGTATTTATTAGAATTACTTTTTACACTGAATATAAAATTAGTTAAAAACCCTATGCAAACTTAATAAGAAACAATACTTACAGACGTACATGTACAGTGTAGTATCCCCTTTTCTAGAAATGAATATGGAAAGAAATTAAGAAGGTTCATTACACAGGCATTATTTATCAAAATACCTGATAAGTCGTTGATAGTAAAACAAGACCAGTGAACTTAAGTCTTAAAACTATCATCTCTGACAGAACATAACTGCTACAAACTTATACTAATTTGTTGTCACTTAATGTGTCATTTTTACACGTTTGGAATCTAAAATTACTTTTGTACTTTGCACAATTTATCAATTTTCAATGTTTTCTTATTGTCATCTGATATATGGACATACACGTTGATCATGAACTTCTGACAGTTGCTTTCAGTAATAAAACATACATACCTTAAGTAAACGACGATTTTATTAAGATTTCCACAGATAATGTCGTTTAGATTAAGTGATAATTTCAGAAGAAATTAGGGAATGAAGAACATATGATGTTGATTTATTGGATCCTTCCCACTTCCCATTTTCAGCTTCCTCAGTTATGTGAGGAATGTTTAATTTTAGGCAGCAATTTTTGGTTCTTGACTGATTAACACACTTTAATCAATCAATAAACAAACACTCCTGCCTAAATTAGTCACAGTATAGATGATAACCATTATAGCTACATATCATGTATTCTATCTTGTATCTAACAACGCATTATTTCTTTAATATCTAAACGTGTCCAAGTATGTTACTATAACTTTCTTTACTATTACGAGTGCATTATAATGTGTTTTGTTTGGTAATTCACGACCTTCTGATTATTTTCTCTTTTCATTTTTATAGGTAAGTCGATATTTGGGTAATTCTGATTTTGCTGCTCGTTAACGACTTCATGATGCTGTGAGTACGTATAATCCAATTAGCTTCCAGACGGGTTTGATTTTGTAATAAGCGTGAAGCCGTATAGCTGCTCGCCTAAGCTATTATTATGTAAAATGGACATAAAATGTGTTCTTCTATCTCAATTTAATTATAAGCCCCGGTATGCTAATTTTATGGAGGTAGGTTTAAGTAATTAGGCGCTGCTAAACCAGCGCGATTTTACTTGCACAAGCACATAGTCTTTTATCTTAACGTCAACGTCCGTATAGACCAAGCCCACGTCTTAATTGATTTGTCTCTCTAACTTAATTATAAAAGTGATTAATTATCCTTCGTGGCCTGGCACATTACGCGAGATTTTGATTTCCAACAGGGATTCGTTTTGGACGTTTTCGGTTCACACGAATGAGTTTGTACACTGAGGTCTGGTGTTCATGTGCTCCATGTCTTCACTTGCTGTCTGTCAGTCTTGAAACTTTGTCTGACTAACATTCAGGTTGCCTCCCTTTAGGGTATGCACTAAGTACATTGCAAACAAACATCGTGTACTGCAGGATTGGAAGTTTTTTTTAATATTAGTGTGAGTTAAAATCCATCATTGGTGGTCTTGATCCAAAAAATTCGTCTTTGTTGTGCTTCCTAAACGTTTTCCTCAATTACCCAAAAACATTTTATCAGAAAGTCCTTGTTAACCAAAACCTCCTATCAGAAATTCCTTGTTAACCAAAACCTCCTATCAGACATTCCTTGTTATCCAATGTAAGTAAAATATATGTATTCATTATCTTATCGTCGAAAATGATTTCATCCCCAGACCTGGAAAACATGGAAAACGTCAGAGAAATACAACAAATTAATATTGCTTTTTACATAGCTAGTTATTGGTTATCACAAAAATCATGGGATGAAAAGCAATTCATTGAAAACTGTAATGAAGTTGCCAATTCCACAAAAATACTGATCTAAATTTGCTGTTTCCATATGAACCTTTGGGTTCTATTTCCTGTTTAGATATAACAAATAATACATAAGACATTCCTTAAATTGGCATGTCATCTTTGTGCGTTTTCTGTGGTCAGGGTAGCCAGGGAAATTTATTTCAAAACCTGGAAAAGTCAAGGAAAATGGATTTACTTTGAAGAAGTCAGAGAAATTCAACAAATTAATAATGCATTTTACATAGCTAGTTATTGGTTAACACAAAAGTCATGGGATTACAAGCAATTCCTTGGAAATTGCAGTTGAAATTGCACGAAAATGCTAATCTAAAATTTCTGTTTCCATGTGTTGTCCGAAAATGCTGCATGTAAATATACGATAATATAACATTTTGGTACCACGGTCCTCCCTCGACAGTCAACCATTACATCCAATACCACATTAGCCATCAAATTATTTTATTTCTTGACAGGAGGACTCCCAGTACATATGTTTTTAGAGTTTGCTTAAGAAACGTCAACTCTAATGCATTTTAGGGTTCTATATTGATAAAAATGTGCTTTCAGTATTAATATTTCTAGAAAAAAAAATACACAAAAAAACAAGAATCAAGGGAAATACACTCGAAATCCATTAGTCTGCATTTCTATAGTAGCATTTTTCCCAGTGCATAGGGATTTGGCCGTGCAGTAATTGAAAAATGTCGGTACATCACCATGATATCTACAATATGGCGTTTTTATTGTCTGCCATTTTACGCCGGCCTAATTAATTTTAATTATAGACCCGTGATTGACGGGATGGCACGCAGTTTGACTCTGTGACCGAAACGACGCTCGTAATTAAAACGATGAAAATTGAAAAATGTTGCCTAATTATGAAATAATGCAGGGCGTTTCCCCGCAATTTGTTCGTGCATTCTCAGAATTCAGCCTAATTTCAAATCTGCATTTATGAAGGCTATCCAGCATCCCATTCTGCTGTATACTGTACGTGTTAATATATGGCTTGCAAGCACGTTGCCCGCATGTTTATTCACCAGATTGGACGAAACTGCCACCCAATTACATGCAAATAACCAAACGCTTCCGATTAATTTCATGGCGGCCAGCTAGCCACGTTCGAGATGACCACTGTCGACCTAATCACGAAAAATCCACTCGACAAAGGGGTGAACATAACATGCGATGTCCAAATACGAAGAATGCTAGTCAATTCTACTCAGATTTAGAAGTTGATATACATGTAAACTTATATTTTGAATGTATAAAATTAGGAATAAAAAGCTACACCCAACCTAACACTGTAAAGTCAACTTTAGCTGCCCCCTTACCACAATGCAATCACTGCAAGCATGCGAGCCGTTAGGAGAAGCCCTCTTTTTAATTGTCCTTATGCTAAATGTACTCAGAATTGGAATACAACAGCACGCAAAGGTGTCGTTTAGTTTGGATTTACTACGGGATGTTCCCTGTTCCTAGTAGACAAGAATGAGCCTTAGTTGACACAGTCGACCCATTAGCTTTTTCGTGTTCATCCAAGGAAACCTATCCTAAAATGTTTCACCTTGCACAAATATTACTTAGACATACATGTACGTGGCTTTATCCAGGGTTCCCACTTTCTGGAAAGTAAGGGAATGTCAGGGAATATGTGAAAATTTGTGGAAATGTCAGGGAATCTCAAGGGGGAATTGATAGTTTGCATCAGACAATTGCGTAATCGTTTTATTTATACCAATTTTTAGTAAAATCCATCATTGTTTTTAGAAATTTTGGATAAAATTCCTCATTTTTGTTACTTTAAAAAAAATGTCATGGAAATGACTGGAAAGTTGTCAGGGAATATCAAGGAAATCGACTTGCGAATTTGAGTGGGAACCATGTAATCTTTAAGATAAGCATATGACTACTGAGAGGATCAGTCAAATGACCTATCCGCCTACCAGCCGTCAGGAGAAGCCAACTTTATCATTGCCTCCATGCTGGAAGCAGGGCTGCAGAAGGGTACATACTGTAGTATAGCCGCGAAGTCTACTCAACGAATAGTACCAATAATACAACGTGGCACGAAATACATCCATTGTTGTTTTTCTCTCCACATGTTTATTTTTCCGAAAGCTTTTATTTCCAAGAAAGTTTTCAATTAAAAGGTGGCCTTTTCGAATATTCAGATGTTAATCCGACATTTTGTTGGCCACCCTTTCGGGCATCACTTCAATGCCATTAAGGCCTAAAGGCCATTCGAAATATGATCAGCGTTTATTCAATGAGCATGCAACATTCAACGACACGAATTGGATTAGAGTAATGTAAGCGTTTTCTTCATCCTTGCCTTTGTGTAGTTTAATAATACCGCCACCAGGGGTCTGATCAATTAGCTCTAGGATTCCATACCCTGTAGGGGGTTGTTTAGGGCCAGTTCCCATAACCAGTTGGGCACGAAATTCGACTCCATGCTAGGCTCATTTATGAAATGCACGCTATAATCCGATGATTTAATGCGGCGCACTCCATTGTTTTTATTACACCGTCAATTATTTATCTGGCGTTGCATTTTTGAAATGTTATCATTACATCATCCGCCAGAGCGATTTCATGCGTCCAGCGGCTTCCGCATCATAAATGCAATATGATTAGTTTCGGTATTTGGGACAATAACAAATATACGTATTTCTGCTGTTGTTTTCGACATCAGGCACTCGTATTTGAGCACAAAAGAAAACGACTTAATTGCTATTTTTGCCAGATGGTGACGTCAGGAAATGGCGCCGCACGACATATCATCTTTATATCTTTAAATAATCAACAACAAGGCGTAATGAGTTTGGACCAATGTGCTAATTGGTACTGCTGCGTTTTACATCATCTTCATTATTTAAACGTCACTACGTCAGCAATTAAGCATTTCGTAGCTCACGAGTCGATTTGCAAAGCTGTTTAGTTGCAGCATTTAGCACGTTTTGAAATGCTGAAGAATCTAAAAAGCCAAAAATAAAACCAAAGAAATCCGGTAAAGACAGTAACAGGTTACGATCAATCTATCGAAAACTACCTTGAGATTAATCATGATCATGTTTGTCTTTTTATGGAATAGAAAAATGCAAAATTGGTAATCATCATGCTGTTTTTGGATTGACCTCACAATACAATGTTCCCCTGACCTACATGCTCGTGAACCTGGAATTTTTCTGTGAAGTTGGTAAACATGGAATAGTAAATTGGAAGGAATTGTCAGGGAAATTGGCGACAGCTAGGACAAGTATCCTGCGACAACTAGGACAGATATCATTCTTATCTACAGTACTTAGAAAACTAGGGTTGACATAACACATTTCCTTGCACATTTGGAGCAGGGCATATCGTGTAGTATAGCCATAAATATAGCATTCCTTATACAGTAGAACCTCTGTAAGTTGACCACACAAGGGGCTGCCGCAAACTGGGCAACATAACGAGGTGGTCAACATATGGAACGAGGCTTGTACTGACGCAGGATTTTAATTCCATGAACTGCATGTACTTACAATTCATCATTTATGAATAATCTTATTAAAATGTCCATAATACAGTACCAGTATTGCTAATGTGTTGCAAATGTATCCAGCAATAGAGTAAATTACTATTTACTCGTGGTCAAGTGGTCAACATACACCATACAGAGGTGCAGGATGTCAACATGTACAGTACAGGTCACTTTCCATTGAGTCAATTTTGTGACCGTCCGATAGGGAGGTGGTCAACTTTGGAGGTTCTACTGTATTGGCATATGCCATTGTTTTGCAGTTTCAGTGGTCAGGGTGGTCTAGTATATAAATTCGCTTTACAATCTGGAAAAGACTGGGAAGTCGAATTAAGGATTTAGAATAAGCTGGGCTATGTCATGCCATTTTTGGGCACAACTAGAGGGCGCCCCGCACTGTTGTTGCCAATGGTGGTTGACTGGTTGAATACCCTCGTGTCTGTTTTACGACAGTTGAGCAATGCCACCAGTTCGTGCCCTAAAGATAGCTTTTCATTTCTTTTTAATGCCCCATGCTGTAGTAAATATAGCGCATTATACTGCCAGTGTGACTCGGTCGTGCCATTTTATGTAACGAAGGCGTGCAGCATCAACAGACCGACTGACTAACTCTTCTGTACTGCATTTATATGTACTGTATATGATGAGGTTTCTTCCTAGTCTTAAGTCCTCAGTCTTGTGGACTCGTAAATCCTCATTAGGATCGCATCGCTTACCTATTTTGCATCATATCAACATACATGGGTATAATGCGTCTGGAGCTTCCAGCTTGGAAAAATAAATGAATAAAATAATGAGGGGAAAACGATCTCGTCTAGGACCAAACCACGTAATTATTTCGCGAAAAACAAATGGTGCCGCGAAATCTTCCTTTCTTTTCTGCTCCAAAATGTTTACTGTATCAGGTTCACCCACTATTGTTTTTAACCATGCCGTGAAATGATAGAAATGTGAAAAAACCAAACCATGATATAAATAGTATGGACTCGTGAACTGTTTTGACTCGATATACTGTAGGCTAGTTGAGCTCCCCTAAAACTGCGTGCTTAACATTCGGCTTTTGTTGTTCAAATATTATCGATCAACAAAAGTTGAATCACGTGAACCTGGAAAACCTGGAAAAGTCAGGGAATTCATATACAGTCTGAATATTTGTTGTGGTATATCGAATTTTCAGTATCTCAGAAAGCATTGGTAACATCCACTAAAATGCACCTAAAATTCATCATTTCTATTAATTAAAAAAAAGGATTTCGCCTATGGCATTCCTAAATGATAAATACATGTACTTTGGTTAGCTACTTATCAAGTTTTTCCAAAAAAAAACTCCCTACAGCGTTTCCATGAATAATTATTAAAATTTCGAAAGATGAAGTTCGCTAAAATGCAGTGCTTAACATTTAGTGTGTTCCACCGTAATTTTTCAAAAATTTCGCCTACGTCATTCCCTTAATTATTCGCCTACAGTGTCTGGAAAACTTGGAAAAGTCAGGGAAATTTAATTGAAGATTTGGCCAGTCGCCCTGTTATATTGAATAAGTTTTTTGCTTTATATTGGTCGATGGTCTAAAGGTTAGGGGAAAATAGCAATTTTAACCTGGGAAACCTGGGAAAGTCAGGGGATTTTGTTACAAAAGCTGTGAGATCCCTGATACATTCACGTGTACATGGTTTGTTAACTTCCTAAAAAAAGGAAGTAAAGTAAACGTAAAAAATTCGAAATTGTCATCAGATCTGATAAGAAAATTTGTCAACTTAAGTTTTTTTGCGATTCTTATTATGGCGTTTTCAATTTAGCTAATTTTTTATTCGCTATAATAGACGATCAACTTATAGCCTACGACCCTGGGGAAACCTAAAAACTCAGTTTTTCATCCGGGTTCTGAAATAAACTGAACAGCTGGGCCTAATTGAAAGTGACCGCTAAAAAAAGTGAAATTGACCACGAAGCGCTTTTAAAGTAAACACGGACGAAGGATTTCGGGATAAAAAAAATGGACGAACTAATTTTTCTATCTTTATTGGCTTTAGTTTTACTCCAATCTTATCTCTTGGAAATCCGGCACTTGTCCACCCACCAGCTTTCGATTTAAGTGCTGTATTTGAAGGACAATGTATAATTTTAAGATGGCGTTTTTGGAATTTTATGCAAGTAGTGTTTCGGAATTGTGAATTACCAGGGTTCACCCACTGGGAAATTGGAATGACCTAAAAAAGTCAGGAAAATGTATTTATTTTTAAAAAAGGTAGAGAAATTCTACAAATCAGTAATAGTTATAGCTAGTTTTTATTTAACATAAGTCAAGAGCTGTTAAGCAATTCGGTGAACGAAATTACTGTAATACACCTGTAATTAAATTGGCAATTGAAAAACGTAAACCTAATCTAGATTTGCTGTTGCCTTATGAAACATTTTCGTTATCTCCTTTTTATATTTCTTCAGTCAGGGAAATTAAACAATTCAGTAATACATTTTACCTATTTAGTTATTGGGAAACACAGAATTCAAGAAATGTTAAGCAACCCTGTGGTAGAAATTAATGATGAAATGGTCAATTAAAAAAAACTGATCTAAATTTACTGTTTCCTTGACAATCTGTAGCAAAGACTTTTTGAACACTGCTAAAATGAACCCTTAAAAGGAAACGTAGATTTAATAAAACGCAGCTAGCCTTACATGCATTATGCGAGCCTCCATCTCTCTTTTTTCAGCTTCTATTTTTATGGGATTTCTGATACTGCTTGAAACAAAGGACTCTCCAGATGCTCTTTTATTTATTGTCTCTCAAACAATACACGGTTTTTTCTCTCTGCAAACTTCCCCACGTTAAGTTTTCGATCGTTTTTTACGGCTTCAGCGTGCGCTGTGCAACAACATCACATCGGCTGAGTTATTATCTATTGTTGAGCTGAGTCAGGTTTTTGACACTTGAGTTATTCCGTTAACTAACTTCCTATGGTAACATAACATTAGTGTAAGAGCAAAGAATGTTCCATAGCTCCTTTTCTGCTTGGCCTCAGACCTGTCCGAATGACAATCAATGGCTAGCTGGTCAGTTGTTTATGCGACCTTTACAACATTTCACTTTGTTCGATAAATTTTCTTCGATGCATTTATTCTTTCCCCCACCCCACCAACTCCAACTGTTAATAATTCGCGAGTTTTGTCGTAAATTTAGCAGCCCGATTAGAAATTTATGGTCTGCTATTTGGCGATGAAAGCTATATTATCGCCTCGGATAAACTCTGATATATTCCTAGACTCTGCTCCAAATGTTCAAAGAATATTTATATTTCAACTATACTTGTCTAAATTTGCCCTAGCTGTCGGAATTTATCCTTTTTATTTTTTTCTCTTTTTTATGTTTTCTGTGCTTGACCTAACCTAAAGGCTTGTCCGGACCAAGGAAACGACCCTAGAAACATGCAGGGTTACCCCAGACCTAGAAAAGTCAGGACAAATTGATTTACTTCTACAAAGTCAGGGCAATTCAACAAACCAATATTAGATTTTGCGTAGCTAGTTATTGGTTAGCGCAAAAATTAAGAGATGACGAGCAATTCCGTAAAATAAATTAAGAAAGCTTATCTAAATTTGTGTTTTCTTGTGAATATTTGTGTTCTATCTCCTATTTATGCATTGGCATGCCATATTTTTGCATTTCAGAGACCAGGGTGGTCAAGGAAATTTGTTTTTAAAACCTGGAAAATTCAGGGAAAAGCCAGGGAAGTTGAAAATATCATCTATGAGGGAACCCATTCATGGTTCTGGTAATGTTTCCATGGCTTATTGAAATTTACAATGTAATTTCAAAACATTTCCATATTTCTAGCACGGAAAAAATATTTGAGGAAACATTTCAGGTCTTTTTTTCTTTCAATATTCCAATATGTTTCCTTGCCAACAATGTGGAAATGTTTCCAGAAACCGTGTTTCTAAACGTATTTCTGAGTTAGCTGCCCCTGACCACCAGGCAATCACTGGCAGCCCAAGAGTTGTTAAGGGAAGCCCACTTTCTCACAGTGTCTATGCTGAAGCAAGGGTAATTCTAAAGTAGGCCTACACTCCTTTCGCCCCTAAAAGTTGAACCCAAATTAAATTTCTATTCAATTTCATAAACAACCCTGTTCTTGTTGTTGTAGACAGTATGTGACATTGCGGTTAACATTGACTTTGTCGGACTTTGCAAACGCCATAGAGATTCATTCCATCCATACCCCTGAGGATCTTCCATTCAGGGGCGGTTTAGGTTAGACCCACCCTCGCATTTGGGGTACATGTTGTTCAGAGTTTAAACACATGTTTACAGCTTGTGTAGCTTCCATGTCTGCGATGGCCATTTTTTCCAAATGACCTTTTTTGCCCCTGCTTGCTGCCCTAGGGCATACCATTCATGACGCAACAGTGAGGATTTTTTTTAATATTTCAGGCATTTTAAGTCTGCTCCAACCCCTCTTATTACTGGAAATGATTCCAAACGCACCAATCCAATTAAAAGGTCACGCTTGATTAAAAATACTAATTTGTGACAGCAGTTGCAGGCCATGGCCAAAAGGGAAGCAGTGTGTCTGTGCATTTTGAAGGGGTTTCTGTTTCATTAAAGGGTACGTGAGAGTTCCCCATCCCATTTGGCCATACTGTACACTCCCCCAATTTTCCTATCTTAAAAGCCCACAGGGGAGGGGTCAGTTCCCATCTGGTAGCCCTTAAAACTGGTCCACAAACCAAATTCTGGCAGTAGATAATGCAGGACTGTAACAGTGGGGCCCATTATTTGGGACCACCAAGGCAGTACTTTTTCAATAAATACGTACATGTACACAGGCAGCTATTGATTATGTATGGATTACAGACGTTTTGGCAATTTGTACGAATGCCCCCTCTCCCTCAGCGAACAATGGGGCCTTTATTTCGGACCAATATGGCGACGCATGAGACGGTTCTACCCCCGTGGCCAATTTTAATATTATGCATCCTGTTGTAACTTCATACCAGGATCAAGCTGCGTATAAATAGAACAACAGTTAATCACTTACAGTATTTCGGCTTTGTTGGGTTGTTTTTCCCAGACAAAAGTCGAGCTGGAAACTCGTGTTTACATTAAGAGGGATTATTTGATGATGCTTATCGGGCTCATGGGCTCATCAGTGCATGTTAATGATTTGTTTGCTGGCCTCCTGCCTCTGGCTCAGGGAAATTTCAATAAAAAAAATTCTTGTGGTCATTTCTGTCCGGTTTCACCGATGGCTATGGTACTGTTTACAAAGCTTTTTCACTATTAACCCTGGCCTTTGGCTGTATAAACTTCTATAGGGCTCGTCCAATGGCACTGTTAAATCGACAACCATATTAGGAACTAGGGAACTGTGCCTGCAGTTCAGATTTGGGCTGATTCATGAATCTTTTAGATGGCTGATGTAATACTTGCATTCGGACCTATCTAGCTTGGCATTACTAAATAGTATTTGAAAATCGTCGAAATTACAGATTTTTGCGCAAATACAATTTAAACTAATTTTTGATAAAGATGAAGTAAGATGACCTGCTAGTGGTCATCTTACTTGATATGCAGTGGAACGATCACAGTTGTAAGTTTTGGCCTCCAAGCAGAAAGACGTTCTTGCCATCTGGGAGAAATTTCAAGGAATGAATTGCAGGGTTCTCCCAGACCTGGAAAACCTGGAATTGCCAGGGATATTAGAAAGATCTAGAAACGTCAGGGAAAATAGATGCCTTTAGAAAAAGTCAGAAATTCAACACATCAGTAATACCCTATAGTTAGTGGTTAGCACAAAAATCAAGAGGCGACAAGAAATTCGGTAGTAGAATTTAATAATGAAATTATCAGTTAAAAAACAAATCGAAATGTGCTGTTTAGTAATGGAAATTTGTGTTCTTTCTATAGTGTATACTCTATACAGCATACGATTGGCAATAAATATAGCAACCCTAACATTGACTGCCATATTTTTGCATTTTCACAATTTTCAGTGGTCAGGGTGGTCAGGGAAATTTGTTTAAACCTGAAGTTGTCTGGGAAATTGGAAAGACCTGGAAAAGAGAGGTAAAATGGATGTACTTAGAAAATGTGAGGCACATTCAACATATCAATAATACAATTTCCACAACTAGTTATTGGTAGCACAAAAACGAGGAGGTGAAAAGCAATTCTGAGGATGGAATTAATACTGAAATTATCAATAAATAAAAATAATTCTGGTTTACACATGAAAATTTGTTCTACTTACTGTTTTTACTGGATATACGATAACAATAAACAAATGTATAACATTCCTGACATTGGCATATGCCATATTTTTTGCATTTTCAGTGGTAAGATTGGACTGGAAAATTGATTCAAAAACCTGGAAAAGTCAGGAAAGTTAAAATTTAATCTGGGGGAACCCAGGATTATACATGTATAATTTAATAAAGTATCACATTTATTTCTTGATCTTTCTGGTTCTTCCCAGCATTTCTGATGTCGTTTAACTATTGAAACGACTTCAGATTACTCGGTTGTATAAATATATATTATTTGGTTTTCGGCTATTTTAATCTAACCACGGGTTCCTATTTCTATCAAGTTTTTACTCGTCTCTACCAACGTCTATATGTAATCATGCAGCAAACGTTCGAATTTATTAATAGGATTTAATTCTCCGTAGGATCTGAAATTAGATTTGCTGACGGAATTTTCATAATTAAATCCAAATGAATCCAGCGTGCGTTGAAAGTCCTCTGCCTTTTCCCTTCCTTTCCCTGCATGTAAAGCTTCATTAAATTTTATGTACTGAAATAATTGAACGTTGTTCCCAGTCATGACAGCTGATTGCTCTTCGCCAATTGAGGGGATGAGCCCAAAAAGTAGCTGTACAAGTAAATGAAATTGCTGTATCAATTTGACAGCAATTCAGAAATGTCATGACGTTTTCAACACTATAATTGATTTTAGTAGACCAACAAACTAAGTTCAGAATAACTGTTGATGGCGTACATGTCGTATTCAATGAACACAACTCATACGTTCTCTTTACTTCTGAATATGCCCTGCTGCTGCTCCAGCATAGACACTATGAGACAGTGGGCTTCTCCTAACGGATCGTAGTCTGGCAGTGATTGCCTGTGGTTAGGGCAGCTAAATAAATTTACATTTTAGGTTAGTTTAGGGTATGGTAGGTTAGGATAAACAAACAAAAACATTAAAAGGATAAATTGCGACAGTTAGGACAGGTGACATTCTTGTCTACTAGACACGTATGTTGAAACTCATTTAATCATCAGGGTGACTGGCCGTCTGGAAAACCTGGAAAAGTCAGGGAAATTCATATAATGCATGGAAATCTATCGTGGCACAACGATTTTGATCTGTATAATTTGTGATCTACTCTTTCTAAAAATTTCGCCATCATTAATAGTTCGCATCCTTATTAATATTACTACTGTACATTAAAAGTCCAATATTTCTTGTAATTTTTCAAAAACATTCGTCTACGGTAGTCGTTTAATTAATAATAATATTCTTTCTTTTTACAAAATTATGGACCACTTCCTGCATTTCGTGATCAGATCTATAATCTCCATGGTGCTTCTTGACATCTCATTGTCTGTAAATTTTCCAAAAAGTGTCTGGAAAAGTCATGGAAATTTATCTGAAGCTTTGGCCATGGTTACCCTGTTAAAAGAATAAATTGCGAAAGCTAGGACACATGTCATTCTTGTCTACTAAACAACCATGGTTGAAATATAATTTGAGCTTATTTGGAGCAGGGCAAAATCCGTAGTATATTCCAAACAGTTTCTCAGCCGCTCGTTCAAATCTCGAGTCTAATCAATATTTTTGTGAAAATTTATAACTTTCACTTTTGGCCTTTTTAAACCTTGATTTGTTACTAAGAGACCGTGACGGATGATAGTCAGCTTTTTCAGTAAATAAGGTTTTTGGACCTGTGCTGTTCAATCCCTCGTGACTACAACACTGCTCCTAGCCCAACATTATGAACTGGATTCCCTGAGCCCACTCTTATCCTCCCATAAATCACTCAAAACTGAGTATTCTGTATTCTGCTCCAGTTTACATGTATGTGGATGGGGCATTCTAAACCTTGAAGGAGAAAAGCCTTACATACAGAATGAATTTGTTATATGATCACCCTGTATTTCGACCATTTGAGAAAACATAATGGCCAATTATCCTAGTTGTTTATACAATTTTTTTTCATCTTGGAGATACAAATAAGAAAATTCCATCTAGCACAAAGTTTAAGATTATGTTAGCCTTACTCAAGTTTCAAATGTACGCACCGACGCCGTATTTAGTTGCAACATTTTTAGCTGAAATGCAATTAGCCACTAATGGACTACATAATTTTTCAATTAGTTTTTGTATCGAAAATTTACTTACTCTTAATACATGCTAACCCTAACCCTGTGTCTTGATATTAAGACATTAGGCTTTGCGTTTCAGTTAGGATGAGAAAAAAAGTTTTACCCAAACTAATGCATACGTAATGGATTTTTTGCGAAGAAAATTCAAACTTACATGTAATGGTAATCTCCTCGCTAAACACAAACACTACACTGTAAGTATTTGAATGAAAATTTTATGAAGGTGGAATGTGCTTTTTAATGTTATTATCTCCTTATTTAACGACACTTTGGCTTCTAATTGGCTTTGATTAGCTTTGTTACATATAGTTGCCGTTAAATTCAAAATTAGACATCTCTCGGTGGATAACGTGTACGGTTTCAATTTATGCCTCTACATAATGCGTCACGTCGTGTTAATATTGCCTTATAATTAAAATTCATAGGTATGCACAATGCAATTTAACGCTTTTAATTTGCAACTAATCTCTCATTTGTTGGTCAGTGGCCGGCCCTAATTACTGCTGAGACCAATTTGTCAAACGAAACCTCATATCTGCAATTAATTAGACTACTGCGGTAATTTCGGTGATTGTTCTACGAGCCAAATAGCTTTAAATAAGTTTCAGGTGAATGCCAACTAGTGGCATTTTGAAAAAGCATCGATTGCATAAAAATTAACTTTCCAATTCCATCCAACATGAAAACAGTGTCTCTGGCTGTTGGAAAAACTAGGAAAAGTCATGAACATTGATATGACCAGGAAATGTCAGGGAAATTAGCATAATGTCTAGAAATGCTTGTTGTAGCACCATTTTAATTTGTATCAGAAAATTTGTTAAGCTCAAAAAAAAACGAGCCACTCCTAAGATATCAAGAATCTTGAATCCAAAAAGGATGACTCAACAAACTAAACCTAGATCATATTAGTAGATTCATGTTGCTTTTTGATACATCAAGATCTTGAAATGATCGTGAATATGTAAATACATGTACATGTGTGTGTATGATCTCAAGAAAAAACATGTTTTAATTTTATGGAAATTTTGCCAAAAGTGTGGAAAACCTGTAAAAGTTCAGGACATTTGATTCTAGATTCGGCCAGACACCCTGTTAAAAACCATTGTTTCGTACCTTAGTTTAACCTGGAAAAAAAATTATTTTATTTGTTTGGAAATTTTGCAAAACGTATCTGGAAAGCAGGGTTATACCGGTCATAGAAGCCTTGGAAAAGTAGTGAAATGAATTTCAGGTCATGGAAATCATTTGTCATCCAATTTAGCAAAAATAAATTACCTACGACGTTTTATTGCTCAGTGATACTTGTCATCACTGTGGTAGATGTTGTTTCTGAAAAATCACCAACAACTGATGACATTATTAAACTTGAACGGCCGCCTATCTTACTAGACATTGAACATTTGTTGAAGTAATGAAAAAGTCGTTGAAAAGTCATAACATTTGCAATCCCAAATCCAGTAAACACCCTGGAAAGCCAAGAAAATTTGATTCATGGTTCGTACACCGATGTTCAGAGAAATCATTGTTTCGTAACGTATGGTTGTTCATCCTGAACGATAGCAATCATGCAATGCTCACGTGTAATGCTGGTATGGTCAGCTTAAGGCGCCTAGATTCCTAAATTAATTTCGCAATAGAAATGTCGCAAGCTTTTGACTTTGCAAATAAGTCATTGCGAACCAAAAACTACAATGATGCTATAAGTTATTTGTTTTGTCGCATGACTAATTTTTCCCGTTAGTCGAACACATCATGGATGCCTGCGAGTCTGTGTCGATTGTCTGTGACTCTGAGGGCCTCTCATCAATGTAGTGAATGTACTTGCTAAATGTCTAAGTTTTATGTGTAAGTCATGATCCAATATGGTGTCCACACGGCGCATGCTTAATTCCTCGCTGTGGGGATTATCGTTGAAACCCGAGTTTGTCGAAGTGCCCCGAATTTCGGTCGATACGGAGGTGGTTCCGGATTTAACTGCGCACTTCCGGCATTGTCTTGCCTATTGTGTCCCCGAGACTTTCGATGCTCAAAAGTACAATTGCGACGCTCAGCTGGTGCTCAAATAACGCGGATCAAAAGCAATCACTTTAAAACGTGATTTACGAAAAGCGCCAGAATAGCTGCTGGAGTATGGAAATTTCAGAACCCGACTACGTGTGGAAATGAATTATAAATTGTTAACTGGATGGGAAATTATGGCAAGAAGGAAATGGAGGTGCCCTTAAGTGAAAAGAAGCTGTGGATGTCATCGTGTCGAGACGGGGTCAACGTTTTGACCCCTGCCCCCAATCCACTTTCTTCCGAATAGGGCAACTCCCTCCCTCCCCCTCTTGGACATCCTACCCAGTATACAGGAGCATGCAATCCTGACTGGGAAAGTCAGGAGAATTTTGTATTTTTTTCAACAAGTCAGGGGATTTCCTAACTTGTAATTATAATTTCAATCGAAAATTTATTTCGTGTAGGCTATTGATTATTGCATGTATTGTGGTTTTTAGGTTAAGTTGCCTTTTGCTCATTGAAAGAAAGCACCAATATGGCTGACTGGTTTATTCTATTTGGTTTCCTTACGAGATTCCAAGCAGCTGAAACTCATAATTAAAAATTCAAATTCATTAAACTGCTGCCATATGGATTCAAAGTCGTTTATTAACGAGCAGGCTCTTTTTACTTTATATTGCTCGATGGGAAAACTAAAGGTCAGGGGAGAATGAGAAATTGAACGTGAAAAACCTAGAAAGTCATGAAATTTTATTTTACTAAAACTGCGAGAACCTTGATTGGGACAAGATATTGGAATCACTCGTATGTCGTTTTTGTTTTTTCCCCTCAATGCAGCCTGAAGTCTACTTGGAACATTCTGTTATGGAATTTTCTTTTCTAAAGCAACTCTAAGATTTCCTTATAAATCCTTATATAAAGAAATCTGTATGCATATCTCACAATAATACCCGAAACTGAACAAAGTCTTAGATTTATGCTAACCAGAAAAGAGGTCGAAGATGCCCTTCCTCCAAACTTAGACGTTGTTTATGCACGTCCCCTTACAGAGGAAAAATTCCAACATTGCATTTCACCAGAAATCAGTTTCAACTCGAACAAGATGTTAATAAGAAATCGACGTATAGCGAGACAGCCTCCATCTGGCTATTCTTCCATACTGTAATTTATGAACGACTTTTGGAAGGAGATAGAGACTCGAGAGTTTAGTAAACTGAATGGATGTGTATTATGTCGAGTGCTAAGGAGGGTGCATGGAGGGGGAGACAGTTGCTTAAGATAAGTCAGAAGATCAATATGGGGTATCTGGTGTGCACCGTTTTTTTGTTTGGGAAACTCTGGGGTACAGTAGAATGTAGGATGGAGTAAGAACGCGTGGCTTAGCTATTATCTAGCTGGTTTTATTCGCAGTTCCCTCCATTTTTTGCTGTTGTTGGAGAATCACGCATGCAGTCATGACTCCAGCAATCAAAAAATGGAGGGGAAAATGAAAAATGCATAAAAAACTACGAGGAGACAACACAATGCACTCGACTGCAGCCTGGAGAGCATTGTGGGTAAGAAACGTGCAACGAAATTTTCTCAGAGGTCACTCTGGTTAGCAGCATTGTCAAAAAAATATTCCTCGAAATACTTTTCTCTCCCTTGCCATCCGTTTTGTGTCATTCCTTTGTTGCTGAACGCCTTTTTGGTCGTGTTGCCATTTTGCCAAGATGAAATTCCTTAAAGATACGGTGTGGGTTTTTTCAAGGAATATTTTTTTTCGACTGATTTGAAGCCTCGTGGTGTGGTGTTCGAGAAATGGCGATTTCTTGAACCAAATATCACTAGTGGCGATTATTGTTTTAGAAATTCAGTAGGTTTAGTGACTGATATTTTTTCATAAAGCATGCCTTGTTTTTGATTAACTGCTGTTTTTCCGAAAACAAGTTGTCTCCTAGGCTAGAAATACTGGAATTATACTGTTTTTTATCCTGGAAATATACTGGCATGCCACGCTTTTTTATAATTCGAAACCCCCCCAGGGTTCCCACATTCTAAAATATCAGCTAGGGAATGTCAGGGAATTCGTTAAATTTCATGAAAATGTCAGGGAAATTGAGTTAGTTTGCATCAACCAATTGACTATAGCGTCATCATCTTTTATAAAAATCTGGGATATAATTCTTCATTTTTTTTATTTAAAAAAAATCTGTTGTAAAATGTCAGAGAAATGGCTGAAAAGTTGCCAGGGAATATCAGGGAAATGACTGAAAAGTTGTCAATGAAATCCTCTTGAGGAATTTTCAATTTTAAATTGCAGGTGGGGCTTCAATACTATCAACTACTCTTAAAATGCATTAAATTCATCATTTTCCCCTTTATTTGTTCAGCCACTTTTGGTTTGTTTCCAATAATTTCGTTTATGGCGTTCCTGTCAATCCATTGTTGACATCCTTTTTATTTAAGATTTATAAAAAAGCCCAATAAAGTCCTCGATACCAAAACATGGAGTTTATTTGCCACCCTGCAGTAGACATCCTGAAAATCCTTTATGAAAGCCCAACTGAAATCACAGAAGCAGAAGCATTGCATGTGGGCAGATTTTTGATTTGCTGAAGAAATCAATTTTAAAATCGGAGTTGTATCCAGACACATGTCTGCCTCCTTGATCAAATTTAGTCGGTTTTCGTGATGCGAATCACGCCCAACAGCGAGTTTTGCTGGAACGAGGCTAAACGAAATTCAGCTGGAATTGTATCGAAGGCCCCTTGTTGTTTCACACCACTCGAAACGATTGATCCACCACTGAGCAAACACGAGTTTGATTTTGGTGCTGTACCTTTTTCTGGCCGTGCATTGCTTGAGAAAGCAGCAGCCATGCGTGTCAAATACGGAATTTAAGGGGGAATTTATAGGTCTCCAATCCCACTTTTGCAAAGTTTTTATTTTTTGTATACATGAATATCCTAAATACTGTACGTGTAAGCGTCACGCAGCTAGCCCCTGTATATGATTGCACTTGACAGCTAGCCCATGCATGGCAGTAATCAAACATTCAGCAAAAAGACCATCCTGTGTGATAAAAATATCTGATATTTATTTTATTGTCCATTCGTATGCGTTTCAGTGACCGACCAAGGCCGTATCAAAACGAAGTCTCAAATTGCATTTATATAAGAATTCGTCCGCTGGGGTCCATAACTTGGAGTAATTCATGGGGAATATAGAAATATATCTACCCCTCGCGATTTATAAACAACCCGCGCAAATTGAGTCGTATATAATTCGAGATTTCTGTCCCTGCCAGGGATATTTTTACCCTTGTCTGGCTTGGAAATTTATGGTAGTTTTTCATTTCACTTTTATGCCTGCATAAAGATATAATGCGCCTCCTTATTCGCTACCTCGGGCCATTATGGGCCTATTGATTCAGCTGACGAGAGCAAAATATGTCTAGAATTTCATTCGGTTTTTGCTGTTTTTTACTCACCCACGTCAAATTCGCGCGTGCGTGGGCAAAATTTTTCAAATGATTTGGCTTTTTATCTCAGGAAAACCTTCAGGTGGTTGATTTACAGTCTATAAAAGCTGAACTGGATACTGGATAGTCTTTTCTCTTGATCGACAATGGGGAACTGCTTCATCGTAATTGTTGGCGTACCAGGGCGCTAGGGGGCGCTGCGAACTTAATTGTAACAGACTGTAGTTGGCAATGTTGAGGATTGGTGGTCAGGAAGGGTTCACTAATTACATGTATGAATCGCAGATTTCCTCTTTCCCCCCCCCTTGTAACGCTGAAAGTGTCGGGAATTCGTTAAAATTCATCAAATTGTCAGGGAAATTGAGTTAGGTTGCATCAGCCAATTGACTATAGTCAATATCTTTAATAAAAATTAAGCTAAAATCCATCATTTTTCTTATTTTTAAAAAACAATCTCATGTAAAATGTCAGAGAAATTACTGAAAAGTAACCAGGAATGTCAGGGAAATTGAAATTTGAAATTTTATTAGTAATAACAGCACTAAGTTCACGAAGAGCTTGTGAGTGCTGATGTGCATTAGCATTCATTAGACGATTGAACACTTATTGTTAAAGTCATGCCATTTACAAATAATCACAGTTAAAGCAAATTAATATAAAATACTGTTCTTAATTAGAGAAGGTTAGTTTGTTACATTTGTACTAATCAAATAGTTGCCTGAGAAGTTTCCAGGGTAAGTCAGGGAAATGACTGAAAAGTTGTCAGTGAAATCGACTTGAGAATTTCAGTGAAAACCCTGCATATGCAGCTTGTCACACTTGTCAAATTTATTGGCAAGGCTACGCACGGTTCCACTTAGACATATTGACCTGCAGGACCATGCATCTGACAACACTGTCTGGCAATGAATCCGACAGCTATGTCCTAAAGAGCTTTATAACGGGTGAGCAGGAGAAATTCAGATAATTAATTTGCTTCTGAGTGCTTTGCAAACATTTAGATGGAGATTATGAGAGGACACGGCCTTCCATCGTTATCAAATTGCATCGCCAATGTCAACGTGATCAAAACTATCTCACTGCGAGCCATTAAAACGAAGCCATGCGTATCTGTTTCAGGACATCCATCACTTTCCCCCCAGGCGCCATATTGCAACGTCATACTTGAACAGCCGCTTCGCTGTCGTATAGAATGTGTTCGTAGGCCGCAAAATCGATAAGAAAAAATCCTACGACGTTCTATGCCAATGGCTTTAGTGTCTTGGAAAAACTGAGTTTTGCATCTAGGTTTTGAACATGCCATGACAGTTTGAATTTGCCGCTCATAACGTGCGAGCGTTGATTGGTTGAATAGTCTCACGTGCCGACCATGGAACATGAAATTCCATTTGGTAAGGCGTTCTAGAATGCAAAAACTCATTTACGCTTTTTCAAGATGACGTAAAATGCCAATTCCTCGCCAACTTTACAGTTGTAACTTGATGTACATGTATAAAAAGTAAAACGAACATTAGCAGGTAATTATTAAAGTGGTAGTTCAAAAAACGACGAGTTTAAATTGCGATTTTGTCGTTTTTCAAATGCAATTTATCGATGCCCTGCTAGATGGGGCATCGTTAATTGTCACGTTTTTTGTCACTAATTAATATTGGTATGTTTACTCGACAACGCATGTGTTCCAGCAGTACATGTACATGTATAT
>JAQGAF010000171.1:0-70906 GCA_034687865.1 Kryphioiulus occultus
TTGTGGCGCTCTCATTGGCTCGCAGGTTCTGCGAAACCCATTTCGCACAAAATTGCGGCCGTCTGAGTACCCCTATTGTACTGTTTCATTAGTAGAATGAATTCCGGGATATTATGGGATATACTTTACATTATTCTTATTAGACAGTATTCTGGAATATACTTTCTTGAATAGTTATTAGAAAGAATTCTGGAGTTTACTTTGCTGCATAAATGCCCCGCTTCAAATGTGCAAAAAAATGCAGATTTCTAACATTCTTGTCTAGTATACAAGAAGAACACCCGACCTAGCTGCCGCCATTTATCCTCTTAAAATTCCGTTTTGTTGTTGTCTTTGTTCTTTTTTGTTTTTGCATTTTTTTGTGCATGTAATAAAGTTTATGGGTTAATCATAACTTAGTCTAAAATCGAAATTTATTTAGCTGCCCCAAACCGCCTTGCAATCACCACCAGCATGCGAGTCGTTAGGTAAAGCCCACTTTCTCTAAGGGTCTATGGAGAAGCAGGGCATAATGTAAAGTACAGCCATTTTTACGTTTCTGGATGTACCAAGTGAAGCGATACATGTTTTCGTTTATCCTTCCAGTGTCAAATATCGTTTTTTACAGTATAATGCAGTTTATCATTAGGTTGCCCCACCGTTAGTTGTTCCCATGGGAACAATGATGCAGGCGATGAAAATGAAAAAAATCACCTGAGTGCAACTGATATTTCGATTATGGCTACCGGAAGTGAGCGTTAAAGAAGTTCCCAGCCGCAATGAAGGTGGCAGAATCATAACCACTCCCGTATTGGAGATACCAGATTCATTTTCTTAAGGGTGCCACCTTCAAGTGCCAGCTTTTCTAGAGAGCGTCTTGGAGCTTGTAATTATTCTTCACCCTTCGAGCACTTTGGGTTCTTTATTACAAAGAATGCCCAATCTCTTTTCTTCTGGCTTTATTGATTGAAATAATAAACCCTTTATCGGCTACTGCTACCAAAATCTGATATTGTGTCATTACCGAAGAAATAAAGTAATCCAGCCTGAACAGAGCACCCAAGCATGCAAAAACTCCAATTTTCGTCTTGAGGTTAATGGATTCTTTAATGATGGATGCTTTCGGGGATTTGAGGTGACGAATAAGCTATTTAACCCCATGCGGAAGATGCGCAAACAAATGCCAAAGAATCCCTGTTAGGATGGCAACCTAAATGGCTTGGAAAACAGATTAAGAAAGTTGTGGCATCGTCTTAAGAACGTATCGTCTTATAGGATCTTGGAATCTTGCTTTTCAAAGCTCTCATGGTCAATTTTAAAAATCGATTTAGCGTCTAATCTGGAAAAAAATCAATACAAAACCACATGATGTAAGAATTCTCATATAGAAACATTTGAGTGCAAACTAATTGCAAACTGGAAATTTGTAGAAAACTTATTTAATAGTAAATGCTGTTCATGGACATGAATTTTCAATTAAATGGCAATCAATATCTGATAGTAAATTAGGGAATGTCCAAGTATTACGTCACCATCTTAGGGAGAGGTTGGTTGGCCATATGATGAGTAATCTTTTTGGTTTACAAAAATTTAGTTAAAATAATTTCTCATTTGTCTTTTTAAAACCTATCAATTTTGCTCAAATTCTGGTAAACATTTTGCTCAATTCAAAATTATTTAGATCAATGATTACATGGCGTAGGATGGATGATTTACATTAGCCTAATACACAAACGTCGGGAGTACTTCGGTACATTCCCTGCCCCAGCATTGACACGAAAATTGGGTTTCGCCAAACGGCTGATAGGCTAGCAGTGTTTGCCTGGAGGTTAGGGGCAGCTAAATTAGACATTACATTCTTAAGTTAAACACACTGCTAAGTTATTACGACAGCTCGGACAGAGATGAAATATACTGTAAACATAGTGCACTTTTGCACATTGTGCACTGATTTCGCAGGAATTTTACCACCGAGTTATTTTTTTTTTGTCAATTATAGTAAATTGCTTGTAATCATTTTCAATGTCTGTTATTAACTCAAAAATTAGATAAGAAATATCAGATTGGTTACACATATGGTTGCAATTAACCAACAGTGGTAATTGATTTACCATGAATTTGGCAAGCAGAACCAGTTAGTATGCCATCATTTATCACCTTACTGTAAACATAACTACAACCATTCTGCAATCACATATGCAAACGTTTTATACTTTCGACCAATATCATCAGTTTGCACTCAGTCCCTCATTCACTTTAAAATCAGCCAATTCTGCAACCACTTTACAACTAGATTTTACTTAAGAAATGCTATGAATGTTAAATGACAGCGGTAATTAATTTAGCAGCGTGCAATCAGTTCACCGTACTGTAAAATAACTGCAAACATCCTGCAATCACACTAGATGCAAACTTTTTATATTTTCGACCGATGTCATCAGTTTGCCATCAGTCCCTTGTGACCTTTATACATACGTAGATTGTACATCACATTACTGTATAATAGTGGAAAGTTATTTGAATACAATTACTTGAAGATGACGCTGATGAAAGTTGAATTAGTGAAAATATGAATCAAAAAGAGCGATTGCTCAGAATACATCCTAAATGTAAGGTGTTTCCAGCAGCTAATATTTACCTTCCATCTATTGATAGCATTGAAACAACGCTGCATAATTTCAGCAAATGCAGATTGCCTGGCTTATTTGCGCGCCCATGCAGATGGTGTTATTTGCTTTGACTTAAACACACCGAGCAAATACATTTGATTAAGGAGTCTGGATATTGAGCAAATAGCTCTAGTTTATGCGGGATTAAATTGAGCGAAGGGATCGCTGGCAGTTTCAGCAGAAATGTTTGCAATGTTCGGAAAATCAAATGTGTTTCCCAAGTAGAGGGAAATGGGAGAGTATGGAAGCGCAAACAGAGCGATTTGTGAAAAGTTGGAATTTCATAAAAGCTCGAATAATCAATGAGAACGACTTGAGCGCCATAGAGCCTGGGTATTTATGGTTTGAAATTCAATGTTTGGCAACGATATTGAAAAAATTGCCATCGCAGTCGAATTTCTTGCACCGTTTTTAAGACAAAACATCATCGGAATCATCCGTCTAGAAAATATGATACGGGTCTGTCATTGCAACAAAATTTTCGATTCCAAGTTTTTTCCCCAAATGTTTTTATCTGGAACTTCGAGTTTTGCATTTTATTCTTAAACAGTAAAACAAGTCCACCTGGCAATTATTCGCACACAATGCATGTTATGATTGGACGTATTTTGCATACAGTCTTTGCATCTGCCTTGAGTCTTTTGACATTTTTCTCACAAACCATTAAATTTAATTGCTCCTGAATTCCTGGAATCCCAACCAGTGATCGCTTCGATGCAACCTGCTTTTACCAAGAATTTCTTGATACAAACCAAGGCTTGATATTAATAGACATTTTTCCGTTGTATTGAACAGGCTAGCGCGTCAAATTCCTGGAACGGGGTTAGATGGCATGTTCGCATGATCAGTCAGCTCATAATGTGTGATTACGCGGAAATTTTTTGCAATTCATCATCCAAAAGCTTGTTTGAAAGCTGAGTTTGTACATTTTCAGAGAATTTATGGAATACAAGATGCCATTGCATATTTACTGGAAATACCTGTATTTCTCAACTCACCATTTGCAACTGTCTTAATACCTGTATTTTTCCTTTGTATTACAGCAGGTTTTTTAATATTGCAACTACACTTGTCTTATGGCTCTGAACGTTTTCAATTGATTTTACATGTAAGTTCGTTTAGACGTAAGTGCACCCGTACCTTTGGAGAAGCATTTGCTTGAAGCAATCCAGTTAATGACGTCATAGCCCACGAAGCACATGAATAACGAAATCCTTCAATACGATTACATCCATTTAGGATTAGCGAAAAGGTGCATTGTATTCTAAGGTCCAAAGCTAGGAAGCCTAAAGAAAACATAGCCTGAAATTTCTGTATAAAACTAATCCCAAAAAGTTAGTCTTCCATTGTTGTTTTCCTCTAGTGATAATAAATTTCCAATGCTGCAATGAGATATCAAATAGATCGAAATTCGCTGTTCATTTTTAGGAATTCAGCTATTTTTAGATACGAGTAAAACGATATTTCTATCTGAAATAAAAATCAATTCCACTAAGATGAAGATAAAATTTCGCTACATTTATACTCCATGTAATCCTGTAGGGCTTCCCATCGATATAAATTGTCTTAAGACGTTTTAAGAGGGTCTTCATTCAGGTATAAGTAAGACGACATACCGCGAGTAATAAAAAGGTAAAACTTGCTTACCACCGTTATGATAAGCAGTTTGGCTTGATTACGCTTTTCAGGTTTATTTCATTCAGTAGTTTTATTACTTTTCCCCTTTATTATTTTTTAAAGCAAATATGTTTTACTGTATTATGACAGGGAAAGCAAAAATAAAAGCTCAGCAATAAAAAATTGCTATCAAAACACCAAAAGATACAGTAGTGTGACTATGAAGGCAGTCACAAAAAGTCTTGTCATGGAAACTTGAAGAAAAGCTCATCGTTGCACAAGCCATAAAGGGTTCAAGCTGGCTGCCTGTTAATTTTCCCAAGGGATTATCATAGAAGACTTACTTTTCACACCATAAAACCCTAAACCACAACGTATACCACATAAAAACGCTTATTTCGAGTAAAGTATTTTGCTCAAAACAACGAAAGCATGCATTCCAGACACCATGCCAAACCCCATCAGCCGACTTGGCCTGCATAAGCCGCTCATGGAAAAAAGTTCTTGATGAAGCTTCAAGACAGATAGGTTTCATCAAGAAACTCCAATTTACCAAGAATTTAGCAATGTTTTTCAGTTTCCAATCAGGACCATGCATCATCCAGTTCCCAGCGTCACGTGCACATTTCAAGGTTTCTTACCATGCTGTCAGATGACATTAGTTCCATGGTGAGAACCGTAATCCAACGGGCATGTTACAAATGTTCAAAACCGAATCAGGAATTGTCCCAGAGCTGGCTTCCCCAATCAAAGGTGGGTGTTCCAAAAATTTCCAAGCCTCAAATCCACTTTTCGTCAAAGTCCATCAACTTTTGCGATTGTTCAGCAAGCCGATACCGTGTGCGTCAGCGTGAAAAGGGATGGTCGTCTGTGCTCAGCTGCGAAATCGCATCCCAGTAGCATCGAAATCGATCCGAAATTGCGTGGAAGCCACTCGTCTTAATCCTCAACGAACACCTCAGGCATCTTACTGGTTCTTGGACGAATATTTGCTTGCGAACATCTTAGCGCAACAGACAGACGTTGACAGCAGCAGATGCAAGACAAGAGATGGTGCAGAGGATCTATAGCGTCCTTCAATTCAATCCATTTCAATTCAACTCAATACATCATGAGGGAGCAGAGGAGGAAATCCATGCACCCAATGTATGTATGCATCATTATCAAATTGACATATGGCTATATTTTATATTTTGGAAATGCATTCCAACGTTTTAATGATGCCCTTCATCAACGTGTAGCCTTTCTGTTTTTTCTGTGTTTAGCCTAAATTTAACCAACTTAACCTGAAAAATATAATTTATTTTACCTGCCCTAACCTGGTGAATAAGGTTTATAATTTCTAAAGAAGAACATGGTTCCCTCAGACTTGGAAAATCTGGAAAAGTCAGTGAAGTTGAACATGTCATATCTGGGTGAACCCTTGGGGGGGAGGTATTTAAAAACCATGAAAATTCCAGACGTCCTTTATGGATGGCATCCTAGGCGAAGCCCGCTTTTTCATGGAGGCTATGCTTGAGCAGGGCAGCAACAGTGAATATACCGCAGTAGAGTCCCTCATAAGCTCATCTAGTCATAACGTCCTTTGTTTTACTTTGATTTATTGCAAGTTTCGAAGGGTGTATATTTAGTCCTTTATGAGTCAGGTTACATTTGGAACGCATTATTTACCATAGGCATTGAAGGGAACTACGCATGAAGGTGAAATCCCTTGTATCTGAATGAAGCAAGATTATGTTTCAGTAGATATACAATGTGTTTATTTGGTGTGTTGTGATGCAGTGACCACAACATTAGGGCTTCAAATCGGCAGTAACGTACACTACAGATTTTGTGATAATTACGAACATTTTATTGAAAGTGGTCCTTCTAAGAATAGTTTAAGAAAACGTCTAAAATATCTTCAGCCAACACAAATTTTCCCATCGAGTAATGTGGCCTTGTGACGTGGTAAGGTGGTTAGGGCGTTGGGTTAGTCATCCTTAGTGGGAAGCAGATCGAGTTAACATTCAATTCAATTCAACTCAGTACCCTACAGCGAGCAATATATGCCAAGTGGTGTGGGGATGGCTGAAGACTATTCTTTGGAAGATATTTTCAACGTTTAATGACATGCCAACTATAAGACCGACAGTGTAGATCCGATACGTCGAAATCAAGTTGGCTGCTCTGGAAGGCTTGCCAAGAAACTCTTCCTTCCATGCTGTCGAAGGGGTTGGGGATGTTACGTCAGTCTCCATCACACTTAAACGCATCAAGTTTGCATTAGAGAATGATGATGAACCGCTTAAGCCCATAAATGTGTCAACAAATGCGAGGTGGCCACGGATCCATGGGGTTGGTCGATTATCGTACATTGGAGCGTGCTAATGGATTACGTCCAAGAAGTGCGTTTAACGCAAGGTATTACTGCCAAGAATGCCATCAGGAGCTCCAGCACAAGAGCTTTAGATGGCTCTTTCAATGGGTTCTTCGGTGACAAATGACTGCTGAAAGGGCAAGAGCTGTGCCAGAAATAAAAAAGCTGTGAAGCTTTCAAGCAAAACAGTTTTATGGTCCATGTATTGAATCCGGATTTGTGCCATCGCAAGGAGGCCACAGCGCCACCATTGTACCGCATCTAATGTCTTGGTGACAATCTAGAACGCTACTTGTAGACCCCCTTTGACATTTCCAAGAGATTTTCTTCGAATTGCACCTTTTTCGGTTATCGTGTACGCACAATGTTAGCTTTTAGTGGGAAGTAAACATCTGTTGGCTGGCTCTGATGCATGGCTGATTTCAAACTTTTTTGATGGTGGTGAAACAAAAGCTATCCTCTGCCACAATGAGATTTGGATTACGTGTAATAGGTAGACTGCATTTGTGCCAATTAATCCTAACTAGTACTTATAACCCTTACGTTAACCCGATGGGAACCCTTTAATGCAGACGATGTAAATGGAAAAATTTTGAATGCATGCCTTATATTTCGATTATGGCGACCGGAAGTGTTTCTGGAAGCATTATTACCTATTCCATTTTTGTAGAACCCAGGTCGTACCAATGCAAAGTAAACATTTTTGTATAGGTGCCACTTTCCCAAAACATTTGCTAACCCCAAGTATTCAGTCAAAAAATTTAGAACAGTAGAACATGCACGAAATCAAACTTATCGGGAAAATGCTTTACTGTATAAGAAATTAATTTACAAATAAAATCGTTAACAATATTATATTTTAGCCATTTATAAATTGAATGGAAAACTGCAGTTCGAATTCATTTTTCAAAAATTCAAATTATTTAATAAAAGTTATTTTATTGAAGCCTAATTTCAGTAAACTATTCAATACATTTGCTAACCCCAAGTATTCAATCAAAAAATTTACAACAGTTGAACATGCACGGAATGAAACTGATCGGGAAAAATGCTTTGTAGTATAAGAAATTAATTTACAAATAAGAACGTTAACAATGTTATATTTTTACCATTTATAAATTGAATAGAAACCTGCAATTTGAATTTATTTTTCAAAAATTTAAATTATTTTCCAAAAGTTACTTCATTGAAGCCTCGTTTCAGTAAACTTCATTCAACGACCATCTCACACGATCGACCATGGCCCTTGGTCCCTTGTTGGTCGTTATAGACAGGTTTCACTATAATAAACAATTACGTTGCTTATTATTTTAACTACCTATTCAATGTAGCATGAAGTTACTAAATATTACTAATTGACAACACAACTTCACACACGATGAGGCTAGTCCATGATCCATCCTAGTTTGATGTTTTGGGGCAGGTCCTTGCCAAGACCCTGGTGGGAAATTGGGCCCCAAGCACACCAACGACCAGCTGCCCATTGAAAATCAATGCATTGCATCTGCAAAAATCCCACATCATCGTGCCAGAGTACGTGAGCGTGTTTAGGATGTCAAATGCTGCTAGGATTATGTGTCCAGTTTTATGGGACAAATGCATTGCGTGGCTAGTAGGACCTCCTAAGCAGGTAGAGGGCGTATCCTGTCCACCCACCATCGTTCCAAGCCCCACGAGCTTACTTGGTGAACCTCAAACACGCTCTGGGAATGGCAATGCAGACAAGATTTAGATCTGAGGTTCCGTAGCCTCCCATTTAAGAGGAAATAAATTTCGCCAAGGAATGCATTCGACATTTCCTGGCCATTCTGGAAGATGGATGGAAAAGCGTGGCACGATTTCGGAAATAGTGGGGTTCAATTGAACAACGTGATTCCGGAAAAACACCATCTCCGAACCCCCTTGTGGAAAACGTAATTGCAAAATGGTTGCCAAATACTGATTTCAGAGTGGTTGAAGTAATGATTGCAGAGGGGCTGAAGTAAGGATTTCAGGGTGGCTGAAGTAATGATTGCAGAGTGGCTGAAGTAATGATTGCAGAGTGGCTGAAGTAATGATTGCAGAGTGGCTGAAGTAATGATTGCAAAGTGGTTGAAATACTGATTGCAAACTGATGGAATTCCAAATATAACGAATTGATTGCATAATGGAAGAAGTATTGGTTGCAGAGTGGTTGAAGTAATATAACATGCATGCACTTGAATGTTGGCAATCACTCATGGCTTGCGTGCCAGTAGTGTTTGCCCACCGCTCAGTGGACAATGACGTCATTGGGCACGAAATTGCTAAGAAAACAAACAAGTCACAAATCTTCACTGGATTCCAAAGATGGTTTGAACGGCCAGGTTTTTAAGGATAGAAAACTGATTGCCAACTGAAGAACTAAATAGTAAATTGATTTCCAACTGAAGAACTAAATAGTAAATTTATTGCTAATTGAAGAACTAAATAGTAAATTGATTTCCAATAGTAAATGTATTGCCAACTGAAGAACTGAATAGTAAACTGATTGCCAACTGAAGAACTGATAGTAAACTGATTCCCAACAGCAGAACTGATAGTAAACTGATATTTCGAGAATACTGCTGACCATGGATTGGTATTACTGCTAAAGTAATCAATTTCTTATAGAAAGGTTGCTCACTGATATTTTGCTGGCAATCATTTTTACAAGTGTTCCATTGGTTGCCAACTGGTTGCATTTATTGCTATCAGTAATGAAATCAAATTACTCACCAAATTACAAATTCTCTATAGACAAAAAATGGTATTAGTCCTTAAGGACAGAATGCACTACAACAACTTTCTGGCAAGTTTGTGTATTTCAGCGCGTCTGGTTGCAGTGACAACCATGCAGTTTGGCGTCATGTTTGCGGCCAGTCTGAATCTAAACTAGTTGAAACCAGTTTGTTTTTAGAAAACATACGTTACAATCAGTTTTCTTAAGGTTAGTGTTTGATTAGCCAAAGCAAAGCAAGCAGAAACTGAAAAACAAGACGTCAACAAACGTTAAATCGATGATTCCCTCTGGAATCACCTGGCTGAAAAGGGTTCAAGCGTAACGTGGATGTCCAGCAGCATGAGATTGGATAAAAACTATAGACATATTTGAATTTCAAATTGTCTCCATTTTTCTCCATTTCAATTTTACAGTCAAAACAGGCCGAACGTTGATAATCGGCTTCGAGCCACCGACCATCCATTGCCATCATTGCACGGTTGCTGAATTCCAAAACGATTCCCAGAACCATGATGGATTTCCGTTTGCTACACATAAGGGTGCTGCATAAATCAAAAAACGGAGTAAATAAGAAGGATGGACATTTTATTAAAGTGCTTGATGGAAAGCAATTTTTTTGGGCTTGTTTTGCTTTGTTTATTCCATAAACCATTTTATGGATGATTGATTAAGGCAAGGTTGCATCCCATACATACATCAAACGGCCCTTATGAGTCACGGGCCAATGGGAACGCGGCCGAGCAAATATTAAAGAAGTTATAAAGTGGAGAGTGGAGAAGAAAAACTTGCTGAAGACCACCTCGGGGACAATTTCCAGGCCTGGCCATATCGATCTGGATTTAGTCAGTGTATGGCGAGGCAAAAATGTGTTGAAGTTTCAAATGCATCAAGTTATTTTCGAGAACCAATTATAGTGAAACGATGAGAAAACCAATCGTTTGACCAAAAACTTCCAATATTTATATATATGTCCAGCAGTATATGTACGTACAAATAACGTTAACCGACTGCTATTTTCAGTTTTTGGTTCTATCGAATCTGTTATGATTGCAAAATATGAAGATGAACCTGGAAAAAGATGAAGAGGTCGATGGCATAAGTTAATGAAATGTCTCTTTAAATTTCAAAACGTTGAGTGTTGGAGCATGTTCATGTTGCGGGATTTCAGCTGTCTTTCAGAATAAATTTTACAAACATTTACTTGCATGTAAACTCCTTAAACTAACGTAGTATGCATGACATTTAAGTTTATACAAAGAACCTTATTTCAATGTTTTTTGCAAGCTTATACAATTTTAGTTATAAATGTACGTCTTCAAAATCATCAGTAGTGTTTCTACATGTTGAGTGTTGGGGCATGTTCCTGAGGGATTTCAGCAGTTTTTCATAAGAAATTTTACAAACTTTACTTGCGTGTACTGTACATGTAAACTACATTAATGTACATTAACGTAGCATACTTGACATTTACGTTTATACAAAGTACCTTATTTTTAGTTATACTGCTTCAAAATTCTAAGTAATGTTTCTACATGTACAGTACCGGTAATTTCTAACTAATTCTAAAGGCCATACATATTCAACAACACTTAGAAATTGGCCCAAAAAAGTTAAGCAACATTTGTTCGAAAATATCTAATTAGCATCAAAAAGTGCAGATATATGGCACATGTACACTTCATTATTATGCCCAGCTCCAAATGTGCACAACATATTTATTTATACATGTGTTTCAACTCTACTTTTCAACAATGACATGTTCTAGCTTTCGAAATTTGTTTTATTATGATTGTTATTACAATTTTTATTTATTTTCTTTTATGTTTAAATTTACTTTTTTTTTGCTTTTTCATTGTTTCTTTTTTGCAACATAACCTAAACTAGGTGCAAATCAACCTAAAAAATGTGATTTTTTTATTTAGATGCCAGGTAATTACTGGAAGTCCACTTTGTCGAGGTGTCTACGGCAAAGCAGGGTATATTCCAAAGTACAGCCAAAAGAAAAGAAATTTTACAAGCTTATTAAAAAATTGAAATAAGATAAGTTTTATAATTGTAAGGTCCTTGTTCACTTAAAGAGTTTACATACAAGTAATTTTTGGAAAAATTCTGAAAAACTGAAAAGCACAACCTTCGAATTTTATAGCAACAGCATTCACTAATATCTCAAATTAATACATGAAATTTATTAATAATGAATAAACTCGACCCGAATGCTATTTCTATATCTCTATCTGTTATTCGTGCTTGGAGATGGATTGAGATAACGACCATCTATGGATTCCAGGAAAAAATGGAGCCATACTCAGTTTTCCAATTGGATTACATGATGTTGACAGGTTCATATCAACATGCCACAGTTTTATACTTTGTTATGCAAACTCGATCGGAAAGCGACACCGAAAAGGAGTGGTTGGGTTAAGTCTTCCAAGAAAGCGCAAAAAAACATTTTGGTCAAAAGCAGTGTTGTGATGGTTTTCTGAAGCCCAACGTAAAAAGCAGGTTGTAGCACTTTGCGTCTTGGCCAAATGCTAGGTTGAAGATTTTGGCCACTGGTCAACAAAGTCAAGCAGTTGAATCACCCTGAAATGCCTTACATACATTGATACTTATATTAGTTAGTGCAGTATGAGATGACTGAAGACGTACATAATTGAGACCAAATACTCAATTTTCAAGTGAAAATCAAGTCTTAAATGAATATTTGTCCAACCCCACTCTCATCCTGTTCATATTTCGAAGCAATGGGTGGTCCCATTTTTCAACATTTTTCAATCAACGTCAAGAACCCTTAAGACATCACTCGAAACATTATATAAAGGACATAGAATTTAATTTTCCCATTTTGCGAAAAATAAACTTTTTATTGCTTCTCAAAGCGTTGGCACGGACCACTGGGCAACTCAGTGAAATAGAAATCAGTGGAAGAAATCGACATCAAAACAAGCGAGCAGTAAAAATGAAACCGAAAAACGTTGCTGACTAAATCAGTGAGCTTTTTGAAATGGTGGAATAAACTTGTTCCTACAAAATCTCGTTATATCGTAAAATACACTTTGTCAGAGTCCACTTTTTGGCTTCCAGTTTGAAACTGTTTTGACCACAGTCCAAGATAGACCATACAGTGAAGCAGCAATTTTCTGCAATGAATTCAAACTTTTCAAATGAATTCATTCAATTTCAATATCTCCACAATATCTGTGTTAATCTGCATGTCCCCAAGACTTAAAGCCTTAATAAGAATGCGTTATTGCGATGCCACACGTTCAAGAAAAAGTTCGAAAAACACGCGATCACCTCATACAGAATTTCAATATTTTCACAATGTTTGTGTTAATCTGCATGTCCGCAAGAGTTAAATCCTTAATTACTCTGTGTGATTACGATTCCACACGTTCAAGAAATAAACTTGCACTTAGAAAAGTTAATTATATCATAGAATACACCTTGTCAGAGTCTACTTTTGGCCACAGTCCATGAGAGGCCATCAATTTGAAGTTTTCTGCAATGCATTCCTACTGAATATCGCTATTTTCAAATTTTTGTGTTCATCTTTACACAGTGTTATTGCGATGGCACAAGCTCAAAAAATAAACTTGTTCTTCCAAAAATCTCGTGATATGTTACACAAAATACACCTTGTCAGTCTACTTTTTTTGGAGTATCAATATTTCCACAATTGTCGTGTTAATCTGCATATCCAAAACAGACAAAAGCCTTAATGCCACTGTGTTATTGCGATGCCACACGTTCAAGAAAAAGTTCGAAAAACATGCAATATCCTCCAAAAATACATCATTTTGGTCCAGTTATCAAAGGCCCAACACTTACTGACAAAACGAACTGTTACGGCCATTGCAAAATCGAAAAAAAAGCTAAAACTAGTTTTCCAGCTTTCCTCTTCATTACCCTCAAGTGCAACCGTGCATTAGGAGGCTGTCCAAAAACGCCATCTTGTTATTCGATCACAACCGTTGTAACCTTGTGGGCTATTTTTCTATTTCGTGTCCATGGATGAAATTGAAGGTGCATTTATCCTTTTGGAGCGTGTATTTGACGCACGGTTCATTAGGACCGATAACACGAATGTCTTCAAAAGGGTTGCCCAAAATCCTTTTATCTCAAGTTTTTGTCTGCTTTTGCCAAACGATAGATTTGGCTTGTAATTTGGGTAACGAGGCGTGGACAAACATCTGAGCGGAAACGCTGCTCACTATACTTCCGACTGGCCAAGATGGCCGCAACAATCGTTACTCTGATACATGTAACAGTAAGATAAATGTATACAAGTGTTCTCGTACGTGGATATGTTCTTGTCCCAGAACCAATTTTTATATGCAAAACCTTAACTACAATGGATATACAACGTAATATGCCCTGCTCCAAATGTGCACAAAATGTGAATATTTCAACCACTTGTCTAATAGAAAAGAATGGCACTTTCTCCTAGCTGTCGCAATTTATCATTTTTTCAGTATTATTTGGATTTCCTGTATTATTCGTTATTTAGTTTTCCTGTTTTTTTTGTGTTTATCCTAATCTGCAAACATAAAAACATCTTTTATTTTTACCTGCCCTAAAAGTAGGCAATCACTGCCAGTGTATTAGCCGTGAGGTGAAGCCCACTTTCTCAGCGCTTATGCTGGCGCATTCAGCAGCAGGGCATATTCCGATGTACAGCCGGTACAATTATGACACAGGGCTCTTAGCCAAATTAATTTCCCACTTGAAAAACAATGAGAATTTCTTCCCCACACACCTTGTCAGTCGACTAACTTAATTTTCTGTTTCATTTCAAACGTAAATAAGGAAATAATTAAGAACGTGTTTTCCTTTAATTATGAGTACAATCTAATTTTTTGGGAAATTATATTCATAAACCAGACAACCTTCAGCCACAAAAAATATGAAAATATGCAAAATCATTGTAAACATGAATTATGTGTACATACTAATTTTGAGAAAAAAATATATTCATAAACCAGAAGACCTTCTGCCACAAAAAAGAATATGCAAATATGCACTCACTAAGTTTCTCATGCAACGTTCACGTTCCGGACTTTTCATATTCTGTAGACCTATTTTGGACTTGGCCAAGTAACTAAAATTTGCAGAACCAAAGTTATTTCAATGTCTTTCCACACCTTTCCGACGAGAAACGTTGCATGTACATTTGTATATTGCTCGAACATGTTCAAGAAATCCATTAAGATAAATGCTTTTATTTCGACCACAAGTACTCTATCTGTCCATAAAAAGGTTCATTTGAATTTATCACCCTTTAATTCGTTTCAGCTTTGATTTCGTTTCCTTAATTAGATATACATGTAGAAAAGGAGAAAATGACAAAATAGGTCATCGTAGATTAATGTCCGTCCAGTCAGTTTTTGTTTTGGAAAGCATGTCAACCTTCACATTTGTATGTGCATTAAAACTTGCAATTTTCTCATGAGTTTTAATAAGCGTGAATAACTGAAAGATATTAAAAACTATTCTTTAAAAATCACAAACAAGCAATTGGCTGCTTGTGAAGAGGGAGGATATAAATATACATTGTACGTGTACAGTATGTCGTTTCACCTTAAACGTCCAAAAATATTCAGGACAGTGACATCAGTAAAGCAGAACTCAGCTTATCAGCTTCTCCAGCACCAAAAACCAATATTTGGATTTAAATTAATATTCCGTATGCGCTTTGTAATGGTGGATCCAATCAATTACAGTAATAGCCATCATGTAGCCTATGGCTAAGCACACAGAGGATCCCACGTAATTGTCAGAGCAAACTCAAGGTTCATGGGCGTCCAAATTCAGAAAATGTTGGGACATTGTATCAGTATCATGCAGCGCCATTAGGTGGGCGAAATGGGAACAAGGGAATAGACCACCAAAGTGGATTCAATTTGTTCAAACGCAATATTAACTGTATGATCATTCGCTAATTAGAAGTAAGATTAAATATTGTTGTAGCATTGTCACTTCTTCTAAATAATAGGAGGTGTCAATCCTAATTCGGTAGGGAAGATTCGGAAAAATTGATTCGATCGGGAATATTCGGGAAAATTGATTCGGTCGGGAATATTCTGGAAAATTGATCCGATCGGGAATATTCGTAAAAATTGATTCGGTCGGGAATATTCAGGAAATTGATTCGGTCGGGAATATTCGGGAAAATTGATTCGGTCGGGAATATCCGGGAAAATTGGTTCGGTCGGGAATATTCGGAAAAATTGATTCGGTCGGGAATATTCAGGAAATTGATTCGGTCGGGAATATTCGGTAAAATTGGTTCGGGCGGGAATATCCGGGAAAATTGATTCGGTCGGGAATATTCGGTGAAATTGGTTCGGTCGGGAATATTCGGGAAACTTGATTCCGTCGGGAATATTCGAGAAAATTGATTCGGTCGGGAATTTTCGGCAAAATTGGTTCGGACGGGTATATCCGGGAAAAATGGATTCGGTCGGGAATATTCGGTGAAATTGATTCGGTCGGGAATATTCAGGAAATTGATTCGGTAGGGAATATTCGGGAAAATTGGTTCGGTCGGGAATATTCGGAAAAATTGATTCGGTCGGGAATATCCGGGAAAATTGATTCGGTCGGGAATATTCGGTGAAATTGGTTTGGTCGGGAATATTCGGGAAAATTGATTCCGTCGGGAATATTCGGAAAAATTGATTCGGTCGGGAATATTCAGGAAATTGATTCGGTAGGGAATATTCGGGAAAATTGATTCGGTCGGGAATATTCGGAAAAATTGATTCGGTCGGGAATATTCAGGAAATTGATTCTGTCCGGAAAAGGCGGTAAAATTGATTCGGAAAAGTCAGGAAAATTGATTTGGTACGGAAAATACATGTATATGGTATAAAAAAAAATGTGGGGAAATATAGGCCTATACACACAGGATTTCGTCCTATTACATTACATTGTGCATCGTCCTATTACATACAGTACATTGAAAACATGTCCATTCGTCCTTGAAAACATTTTTGCTGCGTGTTTCCCTAGAAACATGTTTTCGAATACATGTATGTTTCTAGGTGTGTACTAGACTTTAGACAAGTAGAGCTGAAAAATATGTGCCCATTTGGATCAGGGACCATACCGATGTTTCAATAACTTTCAAAAATTCTTGTTGCCATGACTACAACTGACATCATGATGGCAAAAGATGACGGTTGCAACAGCCCCTCGACAGCAACCACTTCTGTCAAATTGAAAATAAATTCCCAAATCCATGTAATTAGCAATTAATTTGGTGGTTCACTGTCCCTCATCAGTATTTTACAATTTCACTGGGTCCGAAAACCCTCCATAGCTGCCAAGCCCAATTTCACCCTTTAATGGCATTCGTGATTTTCTCAATTAAGGGCGAGAAACAAACATGGGTCGAAGCACGTTATTAGCCGATTTAATCCAAAGGGCGGTTGGACGAACAACAGGCTACATGTCGTGAAAACCAGTGGCTTACGAGGGTTAATCCCTTGTGTCAAACCGTCGTTTTCCAGCACCCAAATCGACTTTATGTCCGAGTTGTATACAGTAATTAAAAGTTGAGGAGCTGGGCCAAAATCAATTAGGCGGAATGGCATCAACGCCAACATTCCGCCAATTGTTCCTTATACCAAAAGCTAGTGTACATCATATTTTCTAATTAAAGCCATCCAAGGACCGCACTCATCAAGCCTTAATCTGGGATGTTTAGGCTGTCGTGAAATTGTCAAATTGCAAACATGAGCATAAAAGGGAACGCAAATGGCTTCGCAGAAATGACATAAAACGCCATGGATGGCTACCAACAAATTGCGAAATTTTGCCTCAAACGCTGAGGATCTCAGTTGAGTAAATTTAAATGGCAGAGTTTACACCTCCAGACCTAGGGGGCGTTCCATTCGGCCACTTCCTTTCTATTTCCATGTTAAATGTGCTGTTGGGCTATAGGGGAAAGTTCAGAGTTCATGATGCATTTTCTACTATATCACAACGACAAAAGTGCATTTTTGGTGAAGCGCCTTAAAACGCGTGTATACATGTGATATACATGTGATAACATGTGATATAGCAAAATTATACAGCTTGTTTGAAAATGAGAAGAAAAATGTTATTTAACATGACATTTTAGGTGTTATACTGCAGGTTATATGCTATGTCTGTAAAGATCAAAGAACGTTGTGAAACTGCGTATGCACTATAATAAAAATGGTTTTTAGCTTTGTTGCGCAATTTGCCATAAGACCTCATACTGTACATTATATAACTTGTTATGGATGGTACGATTTTTCTACAAGTAATTTTATGTAATAAATATATACAACTTGTTTGAAAATGAGAAGAGACATGCTATTGATGATCCACATAATCAAGTGGAACAAGTTTACAAGTGTAGACATACAACATGTTATACAACAAAGTTTCACGTACTTCTTTGATCTATGATCTTTACCGATATATGATAGATAACATAGAACAAGGAATACCAAAAGAAACATTTGTTAACATGTTATTTAACCTTTTTCTTCATATTTTAAAACCAGTTGTATAACTTGGTCATATAACTTTGTGTTAGATAGTAAGCCCAGCTTTCATTTGTGTAAAACTAATTTGTTACATTACATTGTTTTACGATAGATATGTAGTACATGTATATAGCCTACCCAGTTTTATTGTTTCAAACTACAGTACCACCAATTTAATATTGTATATGAGGGGACACAATATTGTTCTCTTTTCTGTGATTCGTTTAGTACCTAAAGCCTATACCTGCAATTCTCTAATTCTATTTTATACGAATATCATTCTCTGAAAACTACATTAAAAATTTGAAGATAAAATTATGACAAACAGTAAATAGGTAAGTTCCGTTCGAGCATGAAGTGCTTCTTGTTGTCGTACTATAAAGTTATAAATGAGATTGGAACGATAAAGATTTCAGATAGTTGAATTAAAATTGTTCAAATTTGTATTTTCTATACCTACATGAACATTTAGGTTTCTACGCCAAAGCCAGGGTTCCAAAGCCATGCCATTTATCCGAAAGATCAATTTGCTGTTTCATTGTTACGTTTTCCAACGTTTTGTGATAGGGAATCTACCCTAAGCTTGAGACTGGACTTAATTTATGCCATCAGTTTCTCAAAAAAGTGCACTTGCAAATAAAACCGTTTTTCCTTGAAATTCTAATTACAGTCTTACAGATTACTTATAGAGTGTTTAAAAAAAACTTCTTTTCTTGGAAACACGAGCTAGACTTTCCCACAAGACAACCGTTCCAAGAAATGCAGGACACGAGCAGGTACACACGAGTGCACCTTCATGAGCGAGGGTTCACAGTGCTCAATAGGGGGACCAGAAAATGCTGCCAAATCAACGTGCTTTAAGCTCGTTTTGCGTGACTGGTGAAACAAATCTTACAATTTATTTTGACGATTTACACGGTCAGAAGCAAAAACCCAAAGATCGGATACTTTTCCACAAGGTACTTTAACAGGATTCTACCAGAGATAACATTTTCAACCTCCCTGACATTTCCAGGTTTCAAACAAATTACTCTGACCATTTTCACCACTGAAAATGCTCATATATGACATATGCCAATGCAAGGAATGCCATATTTTCTATCATACATTATATGAAAAGGAGATCGAACACATACTGTACAGTATCTTCATAAGGAAGCAGCAAATTTAGATTAGCTTGTATTGACAACTTCATTAATAATTTCCTTCAAAAAATTGTCATCTCTTCATTTTTGTGTTAACCAATAATTAGTTACTACATGTATGTAAAATGTATGCATGTAATTTACTTGTTGAATTGTCCTGACTTAAAGTAAATCGATGCATTTTTTTAGTTTCCCTGACAATTCCATTCATTTTTAGTTTCCTTGACAATTCCAGGTTTTCCAGATCTGGGGGAATCCTGCTTAAAGTATTTTAAAGTTGCAGGGTCTACATTAAATCCAATCTTTACAGGACATGTAAGTCTTACTGGTAAACAACATCGCGCCAAAGTCATACATGTACATGTAGTAATCAGCAATAAAAATGAGATAGTCAATGTGACACATGTAGTAATTTGCAATAAAAAACAGTATGAAACTGCTGATGCAAATCACAGCTGAACGTTTCATCTGCATTTCAAAGAATGATTTAAGAATGAATTATCAACTTTAAAAATCTTACTTTAAATTGCCATGACAAAACTACAAAGTTGTACATGTAGTAGCCACGAGAATCTCACGTGAACTTGCACGAGAATGGTTAAGCACGAAAGAGGAAAGCTCATATTTAAAAAAAACGAAAAATCAAGATCACCAAGAAGGTCAAGCCTCATGGCCAGGGCCCAAATCACCACCAAGATGCCCAATATCACCTTGGTCGACATGACAGTAGAACAACACAGAAAAATCTTGATGCACGACTTCGACATTGTGTGGAAAGTGTTGTGCGAAGCTGTTCTACCACGGTTGTTCGGCCTCGACTTTGACCCCGTGACCCGAATCCGAGAAGCGAGAGGCAAGTTCATTCCCTTCAGCGTCTTCCAGAAGCTACCAAAGGTAAACGACCCTCAGATGAAGTTCAATTTTAAGCTTCTTGGAGTAAACGAAAACTCGTTTTTTAAGAGGTTTGCCAAGACGCCAAACTCCATCGCCGTACGTCACGTGGGTGACTTGAGACGAATGGTCCATCTCCACGTGACTGAATTGGAAGAGCACGTTTACCTTCCAGCCAAGGTTAAGTAAATGCCATTAAGGCAAATCCATTAGGGAGAATGAAATTGGCCAAAAATCCTGAGCACGAGGCCAAATCCAGTCAAATCAGCCATGAGCAAATAAAGGGCAATTTAACTCTAGCATAAGAGCATGGAGTGAACGACCCCGAAAGATACTGACGTTTTAAGGAGGTAAATCTCCCGAGTGATTAAATTCGAGCCAAGTTTTGCTAAATCAACAGAAGTTAACTAAGCAACTAAGCAGTTTTTCCCATGTCAGCTCGAGCTGATGTTTAAGTCGAATTTTAAAAATTAGACACTACGTCAATGTGTCTGAAAACTTATTGTGCATCTCTATTTTAATTTAAATGATGCAAGATGAAAAGATGAGCTCGAATGATTTGTGGCTAACGCATCGTAAAGAAACTTTCCATTTAGGCATAATTTCTGCAATATTTGCAAAGACAAAATCCCTGTTTTCAGAAATTGCAAAAGCCCGAGGAAATATATTAGTAACTCCAAAATGGACGAACATTGAAGTTGTACGATTTGGGGATTTCCAGACGTATTCAAATCTCTAAACGGCATCAGAAAGTGTAGGAAGCATTCAAAGAGAAGCTTTTAAATTAATCGTTTTTTAAGAAATAGTAAATATTGACATCACTGTCTGAAAACTTCTATTTGTAAATTTAAAAGCCTTCTAAAAAAACACGATGGTGAACGAATATGGAGCTAATCCATAGTAAACAAATTTACGAAATCGTCGCAATATCCGCAATGTCGAATTATGCAAATAATTGGAAATGGGAAGAGATTTGAAACCAGACGAATTGAGGTATTTGCAATTTTTAAATACTGTAATCCTCATAATTCGAATCTCTTCGTAGATTCTTTTGGAATGTCATATGGAGGGCATTCCCATCAGCACTTTCAATGACCGCAAATCTGAACACTTGACCCAAATCTCCATCGAATCATGTTTACATTTATACAAAGTTGGATGGAGACCAACAACTGTTATTCTTATCTCCATATTTATTTAATCGTATTAAAAATTATCAGGTCAATGGCCGCCATCTTGAAAAATATCATTTGGCTTACAAGCATAGCTCCAAAGTACTGCCTGTTTGCCCGCTATCAATAACAGAATTTCAAAGCTTAATTACTTCTATGGCGACATGGCGTTTTCCTCTGGTCAGTTGGTCAGATGTTGGTCAAAGCAGATTAAAACCGGCTTATCAGCCCAAACATTTTCGCTTTCATATTTTGCTCATTGCCAACAAATTTAGGACCTGTGCTGAATGATTAGGCTAATTAGGGCATTTTATCATGCTAATTACATTTTTATCCACAGCAAAGTGCGGATTATGTCTACAGTCTGTCTGGAACGTTCAACAACGTGATGAAGGTGGTCGATCTGCATGTTGGTGGTGTGCAGAAGAAGGTTTGCCGAGATGTGACCACTGCTCAATTACTGTTTATGAAGAACAGTTTCGCAAGTTAGCCAATGCATTTTTTGCCAAAC
Source organism: Kryphioiulus occultus (assembly GCA_034687865.1). Classification (NCBI taxonomy): domain Eukaryota; kingdom Metazoa; phylum Arthropoda; class Diplopoda; order Julida; family Julidae; genus Kryphioiulus; species Kryphioiulus occultus. The sequence goes on from JAQGAF010000171.1 coordinate 21,606, forward strand.
TATTTTATCTGAAACCTTAATTGCCATTGACCAATAGTTTTATTTTCTGTATACATTTGATTGCTTCACAATTTGGGAAATTCTTCATTTTCCAGAAGAGCTTATTACATGCAAGAAAAGTTACTACGTCATAGGGGAGACCGTTGTCGTGGATTACTTTAAGGTCATCACTTACACTATCATTGACAATCAATTTCACCACATTGGATTGTGGATACACAGTGTCTCAGACTCCAATAAGGCGGTTCCTATTGGGTTCAAGTACAGCAAATTTGTCATCGACTACCTTGGGGACTTGAAAGCTAAGAATGTAAGAATCTGGTGTTTACTTTATATTTATATAATAATTAAGGTGCTTGAAAATGAGCGCAAGTTCTACGTTGCATCAAGTTGATGAAGCGTAATTAAGGTAAACATGGCAAAGAAATGATGCAGTTAGATAGCAATGGCTTTATAACATTGAAATATCTTATCTTGCCATTGCATAACTTCACGCGACTCTAAGGCAAACCTTGTAAATGGAAGTTAAACAACTTATTTATAGGATATCTTACAATTTGCATCACCAAGGTCTATACCACTACTGTACTATACAGCATATTAGTAGTAAGGTACGCCTAGCTTGCGCATGTGGGTGGTGGCGTCACCGCCCACATGCGCCAGTTAGGCGTACCTTACTACTCATATTGCACCACACTTGGGGCACGAGCTACATGTAGGCCTCAAGAAAAAAATGTTGATAATCTGATTTATTCAGCTGGTTCTGATTTATTCCCTCAAGAAAATGATAGAGCAAACAGGAGTGCAAAAACCTAAAAGGAAAGTTGAGCGAGTCAAGATGACGGCGTTTCTAAGGAATTATCCGAATTTTTAAAAAATACTGAACAGATTTCTGGATTTAAACATAGTTGCTCAATTTGTTTGACTTTTTAAAGAAATCCAGGACCTCTTGTAGAGGCAATTTATACCATCAATATTGCGTCCTGGGAAGGCTAAAGCATAATTTGGCACATTTACTCTTCTCGGGATCCAGGACAAAAAGCACCACCTTGAATAGTTTTCAAACATTAATTAATCGTAATTACATAGAAAAACTTTTCCATGCGCCTCATAAAATCACAGATCTTATAATATCCATTATTACAATAACCGTCACAGCTTAATTTAGAAAATCCGTCTTCAAACTTATCTAGGAAGGAACAGTAGAATTTTAAGCAATTTTAAGCAATACATAAAGGTGGCTAATTTCTGAAAATTATCTACCCTGCGTTCTCCAGGGTCATAGTCTAATTTTTCCAGATTCAAAAAATATACCGGTATTTTAATCATTAAATGTACGCGACCTTAAATGTCTCAAATGGTAGGTTTTTACTCAACAATACCAAACAAACAAATCCCAATGGTGGATTTTAGGTACATTTTCCTCGAAATGGCTTTTAGAAATAATAATGAAATAAGTTTTTGAGACAATTTTTTATAATGCTTAGATGACCAGTAAAGCAGTTTTATACAGTTTTAAATTTTCAAAAATATAAATATTGACAGAAATTAACTCCAAAGGCGAAAATTGAATTCAAAGTCACCATGCAATGCTTTCACTTTACAGAGGTCAGGAACCAGAAGTTGTCTGATCTTACATGTATTTTGCCATTTTTTAGGACAGGCCTACCAAAGGGTGTATCGGGGGTGCCAAGCCACACAAGCATATCGATTGGATCTGAGACAAGACAAAATTTGTGGGTTGTTTCGAGCAAAATTGCAGAGTTTCCTTTTGCATCAGAAAGACGTTGATGAATATTCGAGCGTGAAGATAGTTGAACACAATAAAAATTCGCTATGGATAGATGGAAGGGTCATTGAGAATGCGCCTTCGGCGCCATATTTTACATCCCGTTTATCGAAATCAGCGCAACTGTAAAATCGATGAAATTTCAAATCTTTCTCAACCGTTCGGACATGTTATTTCACTGAGTCCATTATTTTGTTGAGATAAAAAAATACGAATTGTTCCCCGAGGGCAGTTATAGGCACTTCGTTTGAAAATCGCAGAGAAAACAACTTATTTTCTTGCGCAATCTGCAGACTGTTGCAATCCATCTTTCCTTCCACATCAAACATTGATACTTGTTGAAATGATGGCGTTCCTGAAAAAGGGGCCTTCCATAAAATCCGCATTTTGGGAATCTGATGTTCCTGTCACGCAGGAACAATATAAATTCAAATATTCTTATCTGAAATATTCGCAAATTAGCATACTATCTCTTGCATAGATAAAAAGGATTAACCTAATTTTGTCAGCTTGCTTCTGTGGTTGGCTTCTGTAGGTCTAGTCGAGATGAATGGACGAAATAAACAAACCGGAACTTGGAGTTTGTCAGGACACCAACGAAATTTATTGACCGAAAAATAGCTGCGAATGTCAAACGCAGTTCGTGTCATTAAAAAGCAAAAGTTGACTCTGTTTTGGTTGAAATTGTAATGCTGCTTAATAAAAATGCGCACTACTGCCAATTATAACAAACTGGATTTGCTGCATTTTTGCATATTGAAAAAGGTTTTGGCATTGTGCGTCAAAGTGTGACCTCTTATTTTTATTTGAAATACGACAATGGGTAAAAATTTGGTAAAAATGTACGAATTGCAGTAGAAAAAATAATTTCATAGTACAGGGTTCCCCAGCAATGAAATTTTCAACTTTCCTGACTTTTCCAGCTTTCATAACAAATTTCCCTGATCACGATTACCCCAGCAAATGCAAAAATACAACATGTGCCAACAACATAGCACAACATTTCATAAGGAAGAAGTAATTTAGATAATGACATTACAAATTTCAAACATCTTATTTCTTCCAGAGCTTGCTTCAATTGTTAGCTTGATTTTCTTCAAGTTTTAATTTCCCTGACATTATCCAAATTGGGGGTAAGAGCAACAACGTTCATAAGGAAACAGCAAATTTAGACAATATTTTTTAAAATTGCAATTACGTTATTTCTTCCATAGAAGTGTTTGCTTCAATTGCAAGCTTGATTGTCTTAGTTTCTAATAACCTGATCTCAATTTTTAATTCCCTGACTTTATCCAAACAGGAGATAAGGGCAAAAATGTTCGTTTAAGAAAGAGCAAATTCAGACAAGATTTATTGACAATTTGATGATTTCTTCCAAATAATCCAAACTATCCAAATAAATCACTTTTCCCTAATTATTCCTTGCCCTTCCAATTTCCCTGGCTATTCCAGGTTTTCCAGGTCAGGTAGACCCTGTAGCACGTAGCATGCCCACTAATTGCTTCGTAAAATAAAAACTACCTGCTATGAAAATTATTCCAATAATTTTACCAGTACCACAGTAAATATAAGATAAAAACTGAAAGCAAGACGTCCCATGCAGACCCATACACAAGAATTATTGGAAATTTATACATGCAAGGTACATGTATAAACGTTTGGAAGGAACAATTCTACACGTTGAAGGATTGACTTTTTCAAGTTTCAAAAACTTGGCCGAAAAGGAGCAATTATCATTCGAGAATCAATTGCCAAGCATGGCCTGACGAACGTCCCAGCAAGGACAGCAAAACATGACAAATGCCAGCAAGCTTTGCAGACGGCAAAAACAGGGGTACAAAAAGCGAAAAAAAATGAGAAATGGATAGTTGGTAAATAATGCAACCTCGAGCATCAGCATATGGTAGTGGGAACGTGAATAGCCATTCCGTTTGCCATATTTCACCAAAGCATCGACACTCAGGCACGGTCCAAAATTGAAGTTTGTCTTCCCGAGACGATCGTTGGCGATGCAATCAGGAAGCGAATTAATCAAAATGCGGAAACCGTAGAATTTCAAATTCTGGGCCCTGACAAGCAGCCTGGAGACGAAAAAATGCGACGAGAGCTGGTCTAAGTGGATTACGAAATTCGGAAACGGATGTCAGAGACGGGCTCTGGCGAGTGACAAATGCGACAGACAGGAACCACGAATAAAAATGTCAACAGCGAAAATGGTGGTCATGGATTTGCGTTTGGTTCGGTCAAATTTTACAGAAAAAAAAAAACAAAGATTAACCCAAAAGTTTAAAATGAAGCAGGTCACGCCATCAAAACTCTGTCTGAAATCTTGAGATGTTATAAAACAAGGTCTATCGCAAAAATCTACACATCTAGATACTCGGTATCCCGTTTAAAAAAAAATTCTTAACTTGTTCCTTCGTTCTAAACAATTCCACAAATATGTGTAGGGAACATGTGGTAACATGTACAGTAAAACCCATAATTTACGATGGCATTCTTTAAAACGCCTTTGGCGATTTCTAAACAAACATTTCTTTGGAAACGTAGCTTAAAATCCACCATTAGTATTAACTGTTAAAAAGGTTTTTGCTACAGTGCATTACCGGTGATGTAATATTCAAACAAATAAAAAACGGCTCTAAATATTCCCATTATTAGTCAGATTTCTAGAAAACAGAAAACTACTAAGAAACTAAAAAGTCATCACAAGCTGTATTTCGGGTAACTTTTTACCGCATGAGAATAGTAACAACCATTGTTTGTTACACAGATTTTGCCAAAATAATTCGCAATTAACAAACAATTTTCAAGTAATATCCTGTATCTGCCACTTGTTGGTACCCAATACATTGTAGCTTATACTTACACATTGACAGTAATAAAAAGGTCACTTTCAGTGTCAGCACTAAAAACAATTTTCGGACTTTGATATTGGACGGGGATTGCAATAAACTTGTGATGGGCATTATCAAGCAATTACCTTATTTTTAAAACCCAAATTAAATGATAAGCAACGACGTTTATAGGGATATTAAAGAAAATAAACAAAAAGAAAGGAATCGGGCAGGGATATTAATAGGTAATTAATAGGAAATTATATTTTGATAAAACAATTGCGAATCGAGCGGGATTGCTAAAAAATTTAACCACAGCCAGCCTTAATGAGCATCCATATTTGGTGGCAATATAAACTTCATGGTAATTCCAAAAATGATTGTGCTAATGTTATCTTTATTATACCAAGACACCGAATAAAAACTAGAGTCACTAAGGGTTTGTTCACTAAATTACTTCCAGTTTCTATTTCAATGAACTTTCTTTCAAACTTTCGTTTGCAAGTAAACTTGTTTGTGAAAAGATAACAATACCAACGTTAAGTATGCAGCATAATTCATCACGAAAGCGAATCATTCACAGTTTGATATTTTAATTAGAATGTGTTAATGAATATATTTGTAAACGAGAATAATTAAAAATGAAATACACGAAAAATCAATTAACCAATTAATATATTGAGATTGAAATAAAATATGAACGTTGTTTACTTTACCAGATGCTGACTAGGTTTAATATTTTGTAATAATCGAGAAATATTTAATATTAGCCAGCTTTTTCTATCATGGTAACCAATGGAAGTGGATTCCAACGTCCAATTCGACAAACTCACTCCATTATTTTGGTAAATTTATTCACCTTATCATTTAATTATTTTTCGTGGAGATAGTTACTTTTAATAACAATCTAACATTAAGTTTTCTCCAAAAATGTCTATTTAAGTTCAGTATACAACATTAAACCTGAACAAAATTACGACAAGTTTACTAGTATCCAAGTACTAGATTATCACTAAATTAGATTTTTTGGTACGTTTTTTCGTTTAATTTCATATTGCCTCTCCTTAATGAAAAAAAATATTAACACGTTGGATCACAAATACGATAATAGGTTTAAACTTGTGTTATAGTGCCAGCTTCAAATGTGTACATATAATACTTATATTTCAAATACTTGCAACATACAAGATGATACCTGTCGGAATTCATTCTTTTTAGTTTTTTGTACGTGTTTGTGGGTTTTTACTTTTTTTATATTTCATGTTCAACCTAACCTAACCACGCAATGTCTGGCTTAGCTGCCCCGAACAGTTAGGCAATCACTGCCAGCCTACGAGCCGGTAGGAAAAGCCCACTTTCTCAAAGCGTATATGCTGGAGCACGGACTTTGCCGAAGTCAACCCAAATCGTATAGTCCACGATGACGTCATAGGCAATTAGTATTAATTTACTAAGCATCACCAGAATGCATTTTACGTCAAAGACCTGCAACCACCACAGCATGAAAACCGTGATTCTGAGATAGATCTCAGGATGATAGGAAAACCAAGCAAAATCTTCGTCCACGATGGCGTCACCACCAATGTTGCGCTGACAATGACAGACCACAGCTCTGATTTATCGTGGCCAACATGACAACTCCATTCTTTTGTTGACAGCAAAAATGAGCGCTGTGAGCTAAAAAATCCGTATGCTTAATCTCGCCATGGTGGTCAGTGTGCTGTCAGCCAGCAACTTTCCCTTTGTGAGTTATTCATTTCCTCGCATCGCCTCTGAAACTTCATTTCCCAACAAATCCGATCCAGCGAGGGTCTTGTTCTTCTCACCTTTATCATAAATCAAATCGACTGAGTTTCTATGGGTGTTTCTTGGTAGTCGACAAACCGAAGACGATGTGTAGAAGAAGAGAAGTTGTCCAATCCACCAGAGTCCTCCGTGGCCAGCACTGGAGGTTTGGTAGTGGGATTTATTTAACGAGGATTTGGGGGAAATGTCATTTGCATAAAAGCCCCCAATAGGGCCGACGACCCTCGGTAATGGCGCAGTGAATTTATCGGAAAACCCATTGCCAGTTGATTCGATCTGAGTCGAAATAAGTCTTCCAGGAGATTTGCCCGGAGCAAATATGAAATCACTTGCGATGGGTTATCTTAAGTCACGCTGGTGGCGACCAAATCATCACCTCGGTTCGAGGGCTTTAGAACCGTTCTAAATAACGTTTTGGGCAAATTATCGACAAAAGGACAGCGCCTGGAGCAATACAGGGTGTCTAAATGATGGCAGCAATTTCGTGATTTTTTTACGACTGCATTACTAGAGATATGGTGATCGAGTTTGGTGCTATCAAACAAGATTCTCCCAAAGTTTTTTTTTGTAATTTTCCAGTGGTGAAGTGTTGCCGCCTTCCGCCACTAGAAGGTGCTGAGTAGTAAAATGACATCTCTCAACTCAGCGCCCTCCAGCGACGGAAAGCGGAAACTTTTCACAGTCAGAAAATTCCTCACAAAACTTTGAGACATGCTTGTTTGATATCATCAAACCCGATTACAATATCTATACTACTACGACCGCTAAATATCGCGAAACAGCTGACGTCACTTATAGACACCCTGTAATTTGTCGTCAATTCAATGCACTTTTGATGCAGCATGGTCGTTTTGAAATTATATTAATGGTAAGAACTTAAAATCAAAACCTATAATAACAAAAGCATAAAACTTCTAATATCTTCAACTAACTTCAATTATCACTTCGAATAACTTCCTGAAAGATCCTTGTTGTATTGTGAAAAAAGGGTGAAAATAACCAAATGTAGAAATGAGTTTTCTGCCCTTAAGGTATTTAACACGGTTCATATGTACACAGCTGTGCAAATAAGCATATTATTGGCCACCTTAATCAGTGTCCCCTATTCCTTTATTGTCATTGTCCATCCAGTCATAATGAGTACTGACGATTGCGTCAGCCTTTTGGGCAAGTCAATATTCAAATGATATTTAATTTGGAATTCAAACAAAAGGAAATTCGACAAATTAAAGGTTGCATGATATACCCTTTTAAAAATTAATTTTTCCAGGTATTGGGTGCGAATATTCAGTGGGCTTATTTTGGGATCAGACAGACTGATCCATTTTCTGTCTCATTCATGTTTATAGGATTCCTACATGTATTTTAAAGTTTCTAAATCATTTCTTTGCATTTCTATGCATTAGGATCAATAAAAAGTATACCGCAAAGTTACATGCATGTACATGCAACTGCTACAATCCCAACATGGTGTGTAAGAACTCGGGACTTGTGTGAATATTTGGGACTTTTAGGACATTAAGGACTTATTATTATTTTATTTTTTAGTGCTTTTTTAGGACTTGGGACTTGTTTTCCACCTTGCACTAGCTGACCCCAATGACAGATCAGTATAAAGCTATTGAAGCATATAAATCCAATAACGAAATGTTCCTTTCTTCTAAGTTGTGATTTTTATGGTGTTCAAAATACATTCTTGTCGTAACTTCAATATAATTGCATTCTCAAATTCACACTTTCCAAACTAAGAAATTTCCTTCATTGCCCCAGTTGCAAACTGCGTCAAAACTCATTCGTGCAAAGCTTATCACCTTACACAGATTAATAAGGTGTAAATAGGATAATTAGGTCGATTTCCCTCTATCATATCAGTACCCATGGGCAATTCATTTTTTAATTGGCTATCCTTGCAGTCGTTGACGCAGATGGGTGTCCTTCGAGGTTTGCATTATCAGGGTTAGGGCCAAGGTCCCAAACTGTTTTTGTCCCAAAATATGCATTACTTACGAATGCAACTTCCTATCTCGACCAAGCCTAAACAGCACTTTAGTGAATTTCTCCTTGGACGATAAAACACTTATCAAAGTGTGCAAAAACCGCATTTTCGCTTTAATTAAATACTACCCTGGGACTTCACAGCACGGGAAATTAATCTGATTAATTAATGCAAATGGAGGGGGAGAACATATTTGAAGAATGAGTTTTATCTGGCACATTTCCTCGCATTTCCAGTTGTTTTCTGGCGAATTTCCATTGAACTTGCCACTGTTTCCACACCTTGCCATCAGGGAAGTAATCTGGAGGCTGCCAGAATTTTTTTGGCAACGTAAACAAGTAGATAATAAATAAGCACTGTACTTGAGTCACCCCCCACCTCATACTCAATAATAATTTTCTGGGAATTTCAATTAAGGCAAGAAATTCAGTATGCCAAGTTTCCCTTGACTACATGTACATGCATGGTTAAGTTCGACATCGAATTGATGTCAAACGTCCAGCAAATGGCGCCAAATACCACAGAAACCTTCGTGAACGATTAAGTTTTAGGCAAAATGACAGTTGCAGCTTTTTTGTGAATTTCGCAAACAATGGCCCAGCTGAGAATAACTAGAGGAAAATGTTTTTTATGATGAATTTTGGCGGTTTCTACCTCCTTTCCCTCACTATTGCACTGCCTGACAGACCACGAACTTGATAAAACCACAAAACCTGGATAAACCGTTGGACGCCAGCAATTGCAATTAGCAAAATGGGTGCAAAATGCGAGTAATTTCCATCCGGTACAGAAATGTCGAGTTTCAATTTGTGGCCAAAATGCATATGCAGGCAATAGGAAAACTCAGAGATATTGAAAAAAATGGATTAGACAACGTCCTTCGTGGATTAAGGGCAATGGCCATATCTTTCAACTACCTCAACAGGAGTTAAATATGTGCATTTTGGCATGGAAAACTTCGAGGGTCAAGCACTGAATGCATAATAGATGGCGCCAGAATTTGGACCTACTGTACATTTCCCCAATCCTGTTAACGTCATTATAGTGTACTAAAAAGTGTGCCACAGTAACCTCAAAGTGTACTTGAAAGAAAACTATAAGATAAAAATTACTAAATACACTTCTGCAAAATGTAGGCTATGCTTCATGTCCAATTTCATCAACAATAACTTAACAACCTCAAGATACATGTAGTCCAGGAGTTTTGAGTGTGAATTGCATTGGATTGCACATGAAATTCACAGTCCAAGAATCCTTGATGGTGAATTGCATTGAATTACACACGAAATATAGACCAAGAACCCTTGATGGCGAATTGCATTGTATTGCCCATGAAATTCAGCATAGATGATGTTAAATGTTTTAAGTGGTGTTGATTGAGCTTCAGAAATAATTGAAAAATATGATACATGTAATAGGATGGAGATCCAAACGAAACGCATGTGACCCAAATGCATGATCAGTATTAAGTCATCACAAAATCGTGAATTTTAGTGCCCCTCCCCCAATAGATGCATGGCATTACTACCATTGACCGAAATCAGAGCAAAATTATGGATTTTAGTAGCACAAACCTAATTTGCAAAATAAAAAAAACGCCAAAGGCGAATTTTTTTGCAAAACTGGCTTATCCATGAATTAAAACCAAATCCAGAACAAAATTCGGGGACCCTTGAGACACAGCTGAAACAAATCTGTTACAAGCCAAACCTTGAGATTATCAGATTGAGCATACTGCATACATTAATCAGGATTTTGATTAGGGAAGATCACAAATTAACATGTAAATGTATTGACAAACAACATGAACATTCTGGTAGGAGGCTGCGTCGTCCAGTGTCAGGGTTGTAAAAGTTATAGATAAGAACCTGTTACTTTGTTACTCAGGTTTCAGCGACGTCTCAGCTTGAGTTTGTGTGACCCGAATTACCGGCACACGTTGACACTTGGAAATGGAATTAAAATCAAACTCAAAACTACCTGTCAACAGTCAAGAATCGATAACCCCAGTGGCAGCCTTAAAAACTCAATCAGAAATCTACAATGTAGCTGTCCATTCAAACTACTGTAGGTTTACTTGTCTGTTTTCCATTCGATTCTCAGATCATGGGGTTAAAGCCCCGGTTAGGCTTAGCACGAAATTCCCACGAAAAACATGACACTGCTTCAATCGATAAAAACTCGTAACTTTTAAGTCGAAGGGGACCTTCACCTACACAGCAGCGACATCCAAATTTGCTCTGGATTTCATGACACTTGGCACATTTAGGTGAAGTAATCAAATGCGTGCAAAATACCTTCATTAGCAATTTAGCATTGCATCATTTGACGCAATTAGGCTCAATTTCTATTGGAATCGAAAGCGTGACTTACCGCTTTTTTCTGCTTTCCCGACTTTCATCGAAGCTCTGGGGAGTCTCGATCGATCAGAATAAGAGTAAAGTTTTCGTCCGAATCACAAACGATATACTGCTAGACTGTAGAAAAATTAAATTGCCTAGTAAACATTATGGACAGTTAAGACTCTGAATATGAGCAATTTGACTATTATGGGATTCTTTCCCCACTGTTGCTACCGAACATCGTCTCATAACCCTATTCAAGACGAATTTATCATTAGGTTAGTTATCTTCTAGGCTTTCAGTAGTTGAAAAAAATTATGATGATTACTAGCAGTATTTTTGGATATTCTATAGTGTTGTCCCTGCTCCAAATTTACAAAAAATATATTTCAACCATGCTTGTCTGGCAGACAAGATTGGCACCTGTCCTACCTGTCGCAGTTTATCCTTTCTATGACTTTTTTCTGCTATTTTGTTGTGTTGTATTTTTGTGATTATCTAAAGGTGCGTTGGTACCATATAACAAATTAGTTTTAACTCTGTTGTACAACTTGTCATCTTACGCCATATACCATACTGCACATTGCAAAAAGCTGGGTTTACTATACATGTATAATTAACCGTAATAATGTATAGAAAAGGTATAAAATTTGTTTCAAAATTACATGTAGAAGGGGAAATGTTATATAATGCGATGTTAAGTAACATGTTTCTTGCAATATATCAGGTTATATGGTATCAATGATGTGTCGGTAAAAATCAAAAGACTTTGTAAAACTACTTGTATGACATGTTTTAGTGCATCTACACTTGTTCTACAATGTTGTTACATAAAATTACTTTAGAAAACGTCATATGACAAATTGCACCACAAAGTTCAAAACAAATTTGTTATAGTACAATGTTTTGTCATAAAGTGTTTACCCAGATTTATAATGTCCTTTGATCTTTGTCGACACAGCAATAAAAAATTGTACATAACATCATATCAAATAATAATTTGCAATAACTTTGGAATACAGTATAACACTGTTATACCTAGTGTAAACGCAACTAACCTAACATATAACTTTATTTTGCTGGATCTAATCACTGCCAGCTTACGAGCCAGTAGGAGAAGCCCACTTTCTAATTGAGTTTATGGTGAACCAGAAAAGCAGTAGGGGCTACTTCGTAGTGCAGTCATGTCTACTGAAGAGGATTTTAATGTTGCATGGTTAAATATTTTTTAGAAATATGCTAAATAGCATAGGCGTGAATAAAACTCATCAACGTACTTGCGGTTGCTTTTCAGAATTTATGGGAAAGACAGACAACGTAAACACGATTATTATTTAGTGCCAAATAAATTTAATCATTCGTTAATTGCGATGAAAAAACACCTAGGATCTCACAAAAGTAAACTAGAGCACTTCCTGAAGCTGATTGGACCAAGGCCAGTGGAATTAAAGGATTAAAATTTGGCTATTTCTAGAAAATCTGCCACTTGTGATAAGCTGACAAAGGACGTAGTTTTGGGTTTCAAAACCGAAATCTAAACCGAACATAACTAAACTTAATATCAGAATCATGCTTACTTGGAACTAAATTTATGTTGATGGTCAAATGCATGTGCAAAAAAACAAATATTATTAGTAATCATTATAACGTGTAAAAGCCATTGATCATCTTGATATAGGATGGTCATTCAAAAGTGATCAAGTTTTTGACCAGGGGTAAGTTGAGCTATCTCCTGGGATTGACCAAAAACAATTTTCGATAGTAATCATTAGAACATGTAAAAGCTATTGATCACCTTGCTAGGATGGTCATTCAAGTTTTTGGCACAGAGGTAAGTTGAACATTCCACAGTGATTGGTCAATATGCTGAAGATCCTGTTCTGGATACTGTCATTCATATATTACGTCATCAGTGAAGGATCTAAAGGAAACTAGTTCGATTTGAGACTCTTTGAGAAGCTGATAGTAGCATAGAGTAGTGTTCAGGGACAACTAATTTTTCATAAATATCGTGACCCAGCGCAGCAGGCATGTTCATTGCCACCTTTACAAGATTTGGAATGTCAGAAAATAAACTGACAATGACAACTACTGAAATCGCCCCTTTTCTTAGAAGAATCTCACGTTTTTCACATTGCTCCTGTGAGTTTAAATGCGACTGATCGACACCACTGGCTATCTGCGCCATCAATGGTTGAAAGGTGGAAATTAGGCCTTATGTCCTACTTAAATTTTCCAGAATAATAACAGTAATAATTGGGCGTTGGCATTGATGAGCCCACAAGTTTTAATTTTTTTTGCACTGAAGGGCAATCCATGACTGGCAAAATGCTTTGATTCAGGAAGGCAAGCCTAACGGACATGGACAAAAGAAGACGAGAAAAACAGGGTTTCCCCAAAAAACCCTTTCACTTATCTATCATTCAGGTAATTATGACCCAATTTGCCAAGCCACTGAGCATGGAGGACTAAGCAGCTGCAGGTTCATTCAGTACATTTTATCAAAGAAATGGAGCAAGTGCAAGTGTACGTAATCGTCATCAACTGGAGTAATATTATTGGTCATTTTAAAGGTATTTTTACGGATCTGCGGACGTTTTTCCTTACATTTTCCAAAACAAAAGAAATAACGGGAAAATGAATGTAAGAGGAACCTCCTGAACCTAACATCCTTGAAACTTAAATATAGAATAACATGTTTATACATATATGTATGACAGCTTTAAACCAGAGTAACTTCGAAAATTTTGGAATTTCAGGTACTGGTTCATGTCACAGTTTGGAACAAATGTTTGCTTCGACTAATGGGCAGGTCATTCCAAGACTGCAACAATTATTTTTTAAATCTAGTGAAGACATCAAATCTCCTAAAACAAAATAAAATTTCTAATATCCTAAAGTTTATCAGAGAAAACTGAACACCATACCATAAAACTCGCTAATTGAACATGTTCAGGTGCATAAGATTAAACTGAACAACTGGTCGTCATCTTGGATTAAAATGGCCGATAACACCTTCGAAACCCTCAGGCATAAACTGCATGAATGAATAGACATCAAAAAATTTTTTTCAAATCCAAGCAATTTGACGGATTACGAATTAAAAAACCAGGGTGTTGGTTCGAAACTCTTTGCTATCAACATCGAGGTGGTTGTTAAACAATTATTTTCAAATTTAGTGCAGTCACCAAATCCTAGAAAACCAAATGCCATTTCTAAGATCCAATTCATGTTTCATGTTTAGGTACATAAGAAGATCAAAATGAACAAATCGCCATCTTGGATCAAAATGGCCGTCAACACCTTCCAAGCCTTCAAACATCAACTACAGGAATGAATGGACATGAAAACCAAACTACTTGATGAATTATGAGTTGAAAACAATCAGTTTGTAGGTTCGGAACTCTTTGCTACCTGCGTCTCATGGACAATTTTAATACACGTATTTTGACCTAATAAAAGTGAGAAAGAAGGTTCTAGCCCCGCGAGGCTAATTAGCACGCCCGAATATGAACATGGCTAAAAAATTGACAATTACAAAATTAATCTTCCGCGTATAAAAGCAGCTGCCAAGCGTTGACCCTTGCAGCTACCCAAAAAGCTGCGTGGGCACCAAGCTCAAGGCTGGCCCACAACTGGAGCATTTTAGTACAGTAGGTAAAACGCAGTTGGTGAAAGTTGTTGGTGTAACCAGGCATTAACCCAGATACAGCAGTGAGCTACCATCACCTTTAGAGAGGGTGACAATCGGGCTAAATTAGGGAAAGCTGGGTCGACCGCCTAGGGTGGGACACAGAAAGACATAATGAGGGAAATGAAAAGGTGGCATAATCTAGCCACTCAAACATGGCTTACTATAAAGGCAGTACTGCCCTAGAAGAATTTTGCTGAACAAAATCGACATACATGTAAATCCATAGTTCTCATGTGTTATACAGGAGAGCAACATACATGAACTACATGCACTGGGTATACAGGAAACCTTTCAACGACCAATAATGAAACCTTAAAAAACAATCATAGGTTTCTTTTACCTATTTTAAATTATGTATACCAATAATACACCATAAAAATACCTTGATATCTACTGGGTACTAGAAATTAACCAAAGTTACACCTAACATTTTTGTAAGGGAAGTTTTTCTGGGATGTTCAAGCAATGGATGCATGACCCTTTTGAGAAATTAATATTTTTAAAATTGGCCCATTTAAGAGTATTCTCATCCTTCACCGTAAAAGCGTCCATTCCTTTTCTCTAAGCATCCTTCGAACCGTTCAATGCAAAGCCAGAATCAAAGTTCAATAAGGGTACGTTCAAAACTTATGTCATCACGTTTTACTGATTTTCAGACGCCCCTCCCCTAAATGATGACAATCATTTAACAAAAAAATCGCTGAAATGAGTGTTCATGCTATTATGAAGAATGATGTCATTGGGACCAATCTGCTACTTAGGGCCTTTTCAATCGGTAGCACAGTCTACAACAGTAATCATATTAAAGTGCATGGAGTAGCAGAAAAGTAGTTGAAAGTTTACAATCTCCTATAATTTGCTCCAAATACATGCAATCACAGCAGGGAACGGTATCCATCCTCCCTGTTCTAATTAGCTGACAACATAGGGCGCACCAAAGTCAAATGTCGCAATGAAATCATGCAGCCTGCGATTAAACCCGTTGAAAAATTTGGGCGTTGAGAATGCCAAACTAGCTACCGAATGTAGCTTACCTGGGAACTCAACCAAAAAACTAAGCTCGAAAACAACCAGTTAAGAGAAACCACAGGGCGGTATTTGATATGTAGATTGGGTTCATTGCTATTGATATTCATGCAAGCCTACATTCGCATTTCCATTAAAAAGAACTGTTCTACAAAAACGCATTCAACATAATGGTATTTACTTCAAAAAAATCCATTTCACCAAGATTTGGCGAAGGCAGAACTCATTTGCATTTCTGCAGATGGTCCTGAAAACTGCTGGAAAGTCGTCCTACATTGCCAAGTCGTGTTACTTCTGTGTATAATTTTCAGTATGATAAAATCTAATTAATAACCCTTTGACACGTTGAAACCTATACTTGCACGATAATAACAGGTTAACATTGCCTGCATCCAGGTTATATGCTAGTATGACTAATACTAGAAAAAGTTGAAAACTATAAACGGGGATTTTTAGACCATACCCAAACCAGCTGCCTATTTTTTCACAAAGATGAGCATTTCCACAAAATTTGAGCAAAGATATGTGCACATAATTCAGGAACTGCTGCTATGGCAACGTTTCCCAAAGTATAAATTTTTTCAAATATAAGAACAATTATTTTGTTATCAGTCATTTATATTCTTATCAGCCATTATCGCCCGCTGGTATCCCAGGGACGTCATCTCGATTCTACTTTCACCTTCTACCAACGGCAGGCTAACAAAACACTTCAACCATATCTTTCAACAAACGCTATTATTACTCCAAGTATAAGTATGCGAAGGGGTTAAGCAGGACCTTGGCTTCAGATAAAGGAAAAAAGGTTAAGCAAACGTTTTTCACCTATAGACCAAACTCTGATTAAGCTAACCAACATTTTATTTGTGCATTTTGAAGCTTTTGCTCCAATTGAAAAGCTGTTGCTATAGCTCATTCAGATGCCTGATTAAGGGACAAACAGCTTGATATTATTGAAAACCTAAGATTGAAAAGGTTCGAAATGTGAGCAATATGAATTAATCACATGTTTATACTAGTGGATTTGGTTTTGAAAAATGACTTAGCTTTTCAATGACTTAGTTTAATTCTCAGTGCTTAATGCATTTTACAGAAAGCTTGCAATTTAAGGACAAGTAATTGGTTTTACGCAGTTGTCAGATTTACAAAAAAAAACGATAATAACAAATACTCAATAATTTCACATTATTCCTCTAGCCTTTTTCGCAAGATACCTATACTTATTATTTTTGTTTTTCGTTAAGTAAAGAGACATTCCTTATTTGGAACTTGATCGACTGCCAAAAATCTCCAGTAAATCAATGAAAGACAAAAATTACATGACCACAATGCTAATATCACTTTTCCATGATGGCCTGAATTTAATTCCTTGACTTTTCCATGACTTCCATGGAGTGAATTTCAATTAACGATTTTTGCATGACTTGCACGACTTGAATTTCATTTCATGACTTGTCCATGACTTCCATGACCTAATTGCATTCCACGAGTATTTCACGACTTCTAAGGTCAGGATTTTATCTAAGAACTTTTCCACGCCTAGCATGGCCTAAATTTCAGTCATGACTTTTCCATGAATTCCATGGCATGAATTTCATTTGCTGACTTTTCTTTACCCCAATGTCCAAACCCTAGTTTATTAGTAAAATTCTTCGCTTAAATCAAACACGACTTTTCTCAAATATAAGTCAATTGTGGTTGTCCTGAATTTCATTTCATTACTTTTCCCTGCCCAGTAGTCCAGTACACACCCTTTTTCTGTATACAAAATGTATAAAATTCTTTGCTTCATTCAGACAAGCTTTCCTCAAAAATACAGTAGGCTAAATCAATTGTTGAGAAAGTATTGGCAAACAGTTGTTCTCATGATCATCCCAGCAATTTTGATGACCATCTTGGTAGTCCAGCCTGAAAGCATCTCGCTCATCAAAGCCTCTTGAGAACGTGTCTATGATGACATTACCTTGTCAACATAGCCATCCACTTCCACCGTTCTCATGTTCTTCAATCAATTGTATCTGACAGTGGCGAGCCATGCAGTCCAAGCATCCAACCGCAATTTGGCAAATAACTCGATTATTTGGGTAACCGCTTATTTCCCGGACCTTGACTCATTAAATCTGGCAGACTGAGACAGTCCTAATTGCGGAGCTGCCGGAAATTAAAATACATTTGGGAGAATTGAATTTCGTGTTTGTAGCATTTCGTCCATGCAGAATCCAGTTTTATTGAATCAGTGTCATGAGAGACTAACATAAACAAGAAGTGAAATGCAGAAGTCCTGCTGGGAGGGCCAGCCTTCTATACCTGCACCCACCTAGAGGCAAACTCCTCTTAATTCAATTCAGATTAAAAATCAGCCATTAAAACTATATCGAGGTTGTGTAGGAACAAGAAACGATATTGGTATGCCAGTAATTAACGCTTGTTTGAATTCGCACTCTGGACCTCTGGTGGAGACTGCCTCCATTTCAGAGATCTTGAAGACAACCTCTCACATGGCGGACAGTAGACCTTGGGCTTGCCATGCTGTCACACACTTACTGTCCAATCAGAATCCTGCACTGCCACCATACCTCCAACTTACGAGTTCTTCGAGATGTTGGCCATGCAGGAGACTGGCTGACCAATCGTCAATTGCTTTGATTGCAAGATTTTTGGGGGTGGGTATGGGAATATAACTTTGCTCAATGGTGGTGGTGGACGACAGTTGGCTGGACACAGTCATTTGCACTGGACAGGATTTAACCACCGAATTTAGAATATCAAAAGGATTTTTTTCTTTGCTTATCGTGCTGACTTCCGGTTGCTGAAGGGTGGTTCAAAGGTGAAAGGACAAGAACACTTCCAAAATGCAGCTGGTGCTGGCATTGGTCATCGTCGCATTTCTAGGTAGGTCAACTTCTGTTCTAGGCCAGATGGTCAATGTTCCATTCTGAAGATGCTTGCTATGAAGATGCTTCGTTGTTGTCATGGCGACCAGAGACACTTGCACAAACATTCACGAAAGAAATAAATAAGAAAAGTTCAGCACATGACAAATGAATATTGTCGAAATTATTTCCTTGCATAGCAGTTTTGAAAATTAACTTCCAGCATGATTAAAAATGGAACGAATGATTTTTTTAAATTTTAGTGTAATTCAAAATCAAAGTTGGAATGAAAAGATGCTGTGAATTAAAAAAAGGTAATAGCGGAAATTTGAATTTAATTAGCAGTTTTTTAGAAAATTAATTTTTAGTTTTGCTAGAACTGAAACGAATGAAATTTTTCCCATTTTAGTGTTTTTAGCGTGTTTTTAAGAATAAATTCGATTTGAAAGTTTGGATGAATGACAGGATGCTTTAAATTAGTGCAGTGTTGATTTAAAAATGGTAATAGCGGTACTTGTAATTTCAATACGAGTTGTTTATAAACATTTATTAAATACATTAATTTACAGTTATATTTAAACAGGAAATGCATGTAGTAATGTTTGTAATTTTCGTGTTGTCAGGAACTAATTCAAAATGAAAGTTGAAATGAAAAGTGCTGTGAATCAGTTGACAATGTTGTTTAAAAAACTGATTGTAGTTGTAGTTTAATTAAAAATGAAACGAATAAAATTTTTCCACATAATTTTCGGGTTTCACGAAATAATTCAAATTGAAAGCTGAAATGAAAAGATGCCGTGAAGTGCAAAAATTCGGAATAGTTCAACAAATAGCAGAATTCAAAACTTTAGGACGTCTAGAACGTTTTCAGTTTTTTAAAATAAAGTTGTAAGTTTTTTAATCAAAACGAAACATTGGAGAATAAGATTTCTGCATCATGTGGAAAATAAAATTTCCAAAAACATTGTACAGGTACCGGTATACTGTATTCATGTTAAAACAGGAGTACTTTTCAAAGTGGCAATCATTTAAACTAGTTGTCGCTTGATAATCGTACAAGTTAAACAGTCATGTTAAACAGTTAAGCAAGTTAAACAGTCTCTTTGATGATTTAAAAAATTTAAATAAGAACATGACATTGGGTCAACTGGTTTAGCCCTCCCGCTCCACAATATCTTGGACATGCTTGCAACCGGTCGAATGACAAGCAACTTAATTAAAATTCAAAACTCACCAAATTGTTATTTTAAATTACTGCTAATTTTGACTATCGAAATTACTAGAATGTCATTATAGATTGTAGAAAAAATAATTAGGAAAGTACGTCGAAGGGCAAGGTCAAGAGAAATTAACCAAATTTAAACAAGAGAAACTCACCTAATTTTATTTTAAATTACTGATAACTTTGTTTAGTGAAATAACTAGATTGTCTCTATAGGTGGTGAACAGTGTCAATGAATTACGGCTAAGGGAAATGTCAATAAAAATTAAACGTTAAACAAGAAAAACTCACCAAATTTTGGTATTTGAAATTACAAATAATATTGTTTATTGAAATTACTAGTATGTTTCTATTGGTGGTGCTCTATAATAAAAGTTAGGAAATTAAACGAAAGGGAAGGGCTGGAAGGTCAAGATAAATTAAGCAAATTTTACCATGAGAAACTCACCATATTTTGTAATTTGAAATTTCTGATAATACCAGAATGTCTCTGCATGATTTATAAAACAATGTTAGGGAATTACGACAATTTTACCAATTTTACCCACCAAATTTAACCAAGAGAAACTCACCAAATTTTGTTAATTGAAATTACTGATAATTTTGTTTATTGAAATTACTTAAATGTATTTATTGATTTTTTAATGATATTTTTATTGTAATTTATTTTAGTACATATAATACATGTATTGTAATTTATAGAATGAAATCACCAGAATAAAACAATGTTATAGAATTACAATTACAACGAGGGGAAAGGTCAAGAGAAATTAACTGTTTGTGATTTACTTTTTGAAGCAAATAGAGATTTTAAAATGTTTTTTTTTAACTTTTGTCCAACCCAGCACATTGTGCAATCATCGCAATCTGCGTCATCCAAATATTTTTGTTGAAATTTAATCGTGACAGAAGGAAACATTATTTGAAAGGGGGTTAAATTTCCACAGGAATATCCTTTTGGGTATCCTTAAGAAATTCTGAAGAAAACAGTTCATTAAAGACAGGTGGGCCTATGGAATGCGGACTACGCTAATTATTTTTAATCAAATTCCAGTATCTAAAACAAGCAAAAGCATCAGAGCGTTTGCCTTTGACCTTGTTTTGGTCCGGATATGAGTTTCTGCATCAAATTTAGCAGAAACGAACATGCTGATATCGAAAGTAGCAAATTTACAAATGTATTAATATATTCCCAATGACGCGTTGCATTCTCCAGTTAATGTAACCGTCGAATATACCGGATTTAAAAGTGCTTTTACTGCTATCTCTGATTATACTAATCGAAGAATTCTGCAGCATGAGCTAAAAGGGGACTAATGAATCGATTAGTGAAACTGAGTACTTTTAATTGATATCGCTTTCAATTAACTACTTAAGTGATAAAGTCGTTTAGGCGGTTTCAGCCACAACCAGCTCGTGCCATTAAGGCATTTAATCAAGAAATACAAGTATCAGCTTAATGTGTCTTGTCAAATGTAATGGTAATGAAGCCTTTAAATGGCAATCAATTTAGTCACCACAGTGACCAGTGATAAGAAGAGACTGGGTTTTCACGCATCAGCTATGAAATATTTCGTCTTTATCGGTGGCCATGCCTCTTTAAAGAAAATGAGGTACAATTGCAATAAATCAAAAGACATTGTTAAAAAAGATACTCACTGAATTCCGTCTTGACCACAACCAGATGAAACGAAGCCGTTGACATTCCTAATGTCAACATCTTATCTTTGCTTTACCCAGGGGGCATTTCGAGCAAGCTCAATCATCGGACTTTTGCAGTTAATGACGTATTTGTGGTGCATTTAATGGGCTGATAACTGTCCATTAAAGACGAAGAATGACAATTAGGCAATCAAACCTACTACTGTTAGAAGGTTATTTCCTTAATAAAAATTACCATAATAAGGAATTGACACTACATGGAATAATTTTTGTTCCAAGTTTGAAAATGTGCAACCCTGGGCCAAGACTTAACCATATATTAATGTAATCAAACAGAAGCAGTTAATCTGCATAATTAGCGGGTGATTGGTCACGCGGATAAATGAATGCTCCAATTGTCATAATTAAAATGACATTGAAATGACTGCCCAAACTGATTTTACATCTTATCAAGCTGCCTTTCTGCTGACCATGCAGATTCAAAGTTGCTATTAAAGGTAGTGTACACGTACATGTACATTACATAGTATTAATTTATGAATAAAATATTGTTGTTAGCCTCTATAACTAAAAACATTTACAAGTTTTTAATCATTCTTGATGATAAGTTACATACTGTATACATCTAGCTTCTCAGTGATAAGAAGCATTTTCCAATATTGGTTTAGAGAAAATCATTTTAGAAAAATGCCTTATTGTTTAATTCAATATTTTAAAAAAAATTAATAGAAATAATTAACAAGTTAACAAAACAGAAAAAAAAATATAACTCATTTAATACGAATTTCACTTTATCCAACGATTTTTCTGATTTCTTGGATAGCCCAAAAATTGTTGAAAATAATCGTATTAGGCAAAATAATTTATACCGCATTTAGATTTACAATTGGCGCAAATTCGATTCCCTCACCACTTTTATTAGGTAAATATTTAAAAAAAAAATTCAATAATAAATAAAATATAATAAATAATAAAAAAATAATATAATGTAATAAAATTGCTTAAAACACCTTGCAGTGTTAGGAATATCACTTTGTTCAGTGCTTGTAATGAAAAAAAAATCGAGAAAACAGATTTAATCTCAAAATAAATTGCCAAACTAATTTAGATATAAAAGTGTATATTTATCATTAAATTGGTGTAGAGAGGATTCGAACTTCGGTGCATATTGAAATCTATGCTATCGAATATGCATGTACACTGTAAGTATTTTTTCATAAAAAATTCAATCATTTCCTGGACATTTGTGCACATGCTGGTGCACTTGAACGACCTTTCACAACTAAAAACTGCGTCTTGTTTAATATTCAAAAAATGGTTTACCCAATGGTGACCATAAACCATGTCACGTCAACGTGAGGTGTTGTTACTTCAATTTTCTTGTCAAAAGAGGTCGGTGGCCAGCACCCGTCCCTGGTATATCAACTGATTTGGGAACGAGCAATTAAGTGATTATGGACGTGTTTTCACAGCCTAGTGTCAATTCCCAGCCCAGATAAACATTCAAATTCCAACCAGATAATCGAAACTGTCGCTTTTCACTCTGCTAAGAGCCTAGTAAATGTTATTAATAGTGAAGAACAGTTAGGGCGCTACCAGCGTCCACTCAACGTACCTTGAAAATATCCATTGTGCCCCGCTCTGAATACTCGTATTTATTTGCGAATTTCAGCAGATTTTTTATTTGCATGTCGTGACATATAAATTACCTCCCTGTCAACTGGGTGATTTGAAACGCTTTTCCTTTCACTGCTGAAGGTGGGGTTACCCGTGCTCCAGTTAGGCTAATAAAACAATAAAAAACGATTAGATATGCGCAAAATTCGAGCCATTGCAAGTAGGGAAAGGTCAATGTAGAGGCCTTGAAAATGAGACGTGTGGAGAATGGCTGCATGCATTTCGTGCCATATTTTTTGAGCAGCAAATGATATTTGTTTGTCTTACCTGGCACTTTTACTCTTCGATAGGATTTTCCTGGGCCCAGTCATAATTGGGCAATTGCACGCCAGGCTGCAAATCCCTATCTGAAAGCAACTGTCTGAAATTGAATGGAATTCAACAATTGAAATGCAGCAAAAATTGCGAGGTTGACTCACTGGTCGCCTGATGAAGTCTTTGAAAATTCAGATAAAAACGTCAGGAATTTGGGCTTTCCAGATGTGGGATTGAGTTTGGCTAACTGCAAACGCTCTTGTGGATGGAAAAATGCAAATCAAGGATGCAATTATACCATACTTAGTGGGAGTACTAAAACAGAAGCTGGTAATTTGCATAATCAGCCTGAAAAATTAATTCAAGGTTATTGGTTTACCTGCTAACAGTCATGTCGAACTACTGGGAAACTACAGGGAAAGTTAATATTTTTCTAAAACTGCATTTGTTTAACGGAAATGGAAATTTGTCCGAAAAAAATATTTTCGAAATTAGTGATTAGTATAATTTTTTGCAAAAAAATGTTGGACAGGATGGACAGACCTAATTATTTTTATTTTTAAGCTGATGCTTCTTGCTTATGGCTCCGTGTAGTTTAAGCCACAAATGGGTTACACAGCTGAGTGCAACATGACAAAATTTTAATAAGGTGCACATGCTTTCCAAACTTGAAATAAGTATTTATGTTTTGATGTAAATAATTTCAGTAAATACATGTACATGTAGATGTACCATGTACATGTTTTCAAGTTTTTTAACAAAAATATATAGTAAATAAATAAATTAGCAGGACAAATCGCTTTATTCATGTTTCAATTTTAAAAAAATATTATTTCATACAATTTGTTCACATACCATTTGCTGTTTGGAATCAAATTGCAAAAATAAAATTGCATCATTACATTAAATTTTATATTTGCTACTATAAACCATTAAATTTTCTCTACTAAATTTCCCAATATTCTATATCTTTATCTCCTTTAATCTTTAAATTTTTCGAATTATTGCAGTTTCCAAAAAAAATGAGTGAGATAAATCAGCTGTTTCACGTGTCATTTTTTGGCATGCCACTTGCGATTTTGAATTTATTTTTTAAAAAATTGCATTATTAACTTAAGCTTTATACTGAATTTATACTAAAAACGTTAAATTTTCCCTGTTAAATTTCGCAAAAACGTATTATTAAATTAAACTATTCGGGAGAACCAGTAACCAGATTTTGGAAATTCCTTCGAAATTTTCCAGATTGTAAAAATGATCGAACAGGAGGGAGTGACCGGAATTGGGACAGAGGGTCTCGAGTTAACATAAATTTTCACCAAGTTAAAAAGTTAACGCTTAGTACAATTAAAAAATCGTCAAATGCTTTCTAAGATGATTTATAGGTGTAAACAAGTTCTGATAGTTATCGTTGTTTATTACAGGTGTAAACCAGTCAAGAAGCCATTAAACAGCTTTTTTATTATCCAGCAAATATGGTGTTAAATAGAGAGGGGCATTCAGAGGCTCGCTGCATGCAGAAAATTAAAATAACTAATCAACTTTTATGTTAACTAAGTGTATGTCCCAATGGGGGGAAGGGAAGAGATGTTAGTAAATAAAACAGATTGAGAAATTATTTCTAAATGGAGTAAAATCAAGGATGACCCCAGGCATCTAACCATCACTGAAACCACTGCTAAATTAAAAGTAATTAATTCCTCAAACGTGATCTTGGAAAACCATACCCACAGACATGAATTAGCCAAACGAAAACAAGAGCAAAAGTTTGGTTCCTACCACCAATCTGATTCCAAATTACTTTGTTTTGTTTCACAGGTTGTGAGTGTCTCGTTCGCCAACATATACCAAAAGAATGGAGTTATCATGGAGACAAGGGTATGTACATAATAAATTGAGATAAAGAGTACAGTATGTCAAGGATATGGCAAGAAAAAATTACAGAAATTACAGTCTTACAATTATCCAAAGTACAAATGGTCATTTTATTCGAAAATAAGTGTTTTGGTTTTACAACTAATTTTAAAATTAGATTACCTATTGGAATCAGCCATTAATCTTAAAGTTAAATTAAAACTGTTGGAATTAGCCACTAATCTTAAAATTTCAACCCTTTGATTTATCCACTACTGTAACTAGTCTAAACTATTATTCTTTGGATCGGTGCTGAATATTAGGAAACATATTAGGAATATTAGGAAGACTTAGACAATCGCATTGGGGGCCAAATTTGGCTAGGACAAGCATTTCATGGAAATTATTGTATATTTTTTCTCAGCGTTTGATATTTTTCCGAATGTTCCGTGTTACAAACCGCAGAATTGAGCGTGGGACCAATAATGTCCAATACAAAAATTATTAAATATCAAGTTATGAAGGTTTATTGAATTTAGCATGGGAATTTAACATGGGCATCATGAATTTTGAGTTATGGCAGTGTTGCAGCAAAATATTACTTCAAACAGTATTTGCATAGACAGGTTCAACTGTAATCTTAAGAACTCAAATCAAACTGCTGGAATTAGTCATCAAGATAAAATACGAAAAACATGGCGTCTGTCTAGCAGACGAATATTAATTTTTTCAAATTGCCAAATTTTGCAGGTCCCGAACATTGGTGCAGTTTATTCAGCCCGAAGAACCAGGAGTGCTGTGGAAAGCGGCAATCCCCTATAGACATCAACACCAAAAAGGTGTCGTTCACAAATCATCGGTTACAGGTTACAAATCTCGATTTCATCTGGGACGTCACGACCATCGAGAACAACGGTCACACCGGTAGGTTCTGATGTGATGTTCAAACATCCCAAATCTACAGCAATACTCTAAAGTTTTGTTCTAGTGACAATAATTCTAAATGGAAGCCAGTACAACCTTCCTGAGCTCACCTTATTCGAGAGTAGCGAAGATGGGTACGAAAGGAACATCTCGTCAACCTACACGTATGACCTCATGCACTTCCACTTTGGGCAAATCAGTGCCCGAGGTTCTGAGCACACTATCAACAGAAAGGTGTATCCCATGGAGGTACGGATGTTACACCTTTAGCAGAAACACGAGTAAAATTAGCAAAAATGCATTCCAAAAAAGCTCTTACCACTAAAATGCACTAGTTCACCTGCCATGAACTCAAGGATGAATTGATAGAAAGTCGTTATGCACATAATTCCACACAGTTGATATTCACACAAAACAATCGGCACATTAAATACTCCATTGAAAATTCAACTTCTTTTGTTTGAGATGGAAGGTAAAAAGTAGAGCAGCTCAATTTGCTAAAAGGATCTTTACTGCATAATTACATTGTTTCGGCTGCATTCCATGAAAACAAATTGCAGATTTTACATTGTGCATTCCGGCCTTTGCTGCACGAAAAATATTACGGCCAATAACGAAAGCAATAACTGGTGCATTTTCTCTTTGAACAAGCTGCACCGATACAATTGTGCCCCTCAGAATGTGCAAAATGGCTTGCTGCTATTGATTTTGCTTTCTGTAAGCTATTATTTCACCAACTAATGTATCTTGTGTTTCTTACATTGCTGTACTGTACTAGATGCACATGATCTTCTTCAAAAATGAGTACGGGTCATATGACGATGCAAAGCTGCTTCCCAACGGGCTTGCCGTCATCGCAGTTCTTTTTGAAGTAAGTCATGGAGGAATGAGTAATAATCCACTGTGCATATTAAAGTTATGTCGGTTTATTTGAACAAAGTCTAGACTTGCTTGGAAACTCTTGCATAACTTAACGATTTAATCCGTTTGGTAAAGTAATACCGAATAATTCACTTTCTTTCAAAATCTTCTTTCAATAATCTGGACTTACTGTGAATAATCTGAACTTAAGATTCTGTTGAAAGAAACTTCAAATGTTTATCATTCAAGATTCCCACTCAAATTCTCAAATCGATGACCCTGGCATTCCCTGACAACTTACAGTCATTTCCCTGATATTCTCTGACAACTTGCAGTCATTTCCCTGACATTTTACAGGAAATTTCACACAATATTAGACTACAAAAATAGTACTTGAATTAATTTTCAAGCCCTGAATTGAAGTCGGAAATTTAAAATCAAAGTAATGAATTTGTATAATTGTGAAGTCAATAAACAGGCAATTTTTTTGAAAAATACACACATTTTAATAATACAGTACTGTATTTCTGCAGACTTTAGAAATTTTATGAAATACTAATACGTAGACGAATTTTTTTAAAAAACTAGGTCTTAAATGATAGGTTTTAATCTATATGTTGCCATACAAAAATTTGTTTAGCAATAGTCATAATTTAGGATCGCGAAAGGCAACCTGTTTAGAAACAAAATATTGAGAAATAATAAAAGAAATGCAGTGGCAACTTTAAAAAAATTCTATTCAGAAATTTGCTACTATTTAATAACTACTATATCAATTTCCCTGACATTCCCTGACTTTCCAGAAAGTGGGAACCCTGTCATGGAATTAGGTTTCAAGTCAAAGATGGTAATAAATGGCAATCTAGCATTTGAGGGCATAGCACCACAAAGGATAGGCTACCTTAATCTAATCTAAATTAGACAGTTAACTAAACCCACTCATCCACACTTCATGACAGATCTCACCGAAAGACAACAAACTCTTGCAACCACTGATAAAAAGACTGCCAAACCTCGCCTTTCAATTGAAGCCAGCGATCATGCCTGGCATAGCCGCGAGGAATTTCTTACCGAAGGACATCAACAAGTATTATTCTTACGAGGGCTCAGTGACGACTCCACTCTGCTACGAAGTGGTCACATGGTACATTCTGAAGCAGCGGGTGCCCGTATCAGAAATCCAGGTTAGTTTTGCGAAAATGATAAACTGTCAAATTAAGTCGAAGAGTAAATGTTTCATACCTCCTATTTCAGATGGCTCACTTTCGCCAACTGACGAAGCAGGGCTTGAGTGCAAAGATAATAGAAGGTCATCAGCATATTAACAACGGACACAACTTCGTGTTCGATAATTTCAGACCGCTGCAGCCTCTGAACGGGCGTAAAATCACTGAAAATATTCCATACGTTAGCAAGCCAGTTACGAAGCCGACAGTGGAGTTTCATACCAAACAGCCGCACACGTGTACCCGGTGGAGATGTTATCCATTAGGAATCAACTATCCGCATGTTGACAACACGGTTTAGTCCTCCAAAGCGTTCCATTCCAGACAATTCAAATTGCATTTACTGAGAAATATGACACTGTTTGAACGAAATGAGCTATGCTTGAGTAAACTGCAAAGGGAAGTTACATGTATATCAGTTATATTGATAGTTAGATTTTAAAGAAATTGGTTAGCAGTTGTTAGCTAGGATAAGACTACGTGGTTTTGTGTGAACAACGATTTGTCATCAAAGTCTAGCTAACGA
This sequence comes from Kryphioiulus occultus, assembly GCA_034687865.1. Taxonomy (NCBI): domain Eukaryota; kingdom Metazoa; phylum Arthropoda; class Diplopoda; order Julida; family Julidae; genus Kryphioiulus; species Kryphioiulus occultus. The sequence goes on from JAQGAF010000171.1 coordinate 50,176, forward strand.
TCAAATTTGTGCGAGCTTTTGCAAGTGCTGATATTTTGCGCATTATATGCCACAGGTTTTATGACAATTAAAACTCTGCAGAGCAGAGCAACATTGGTTATGATATTCATTGATTGAAGAGCTACTTACTTATTTAAGAAACGTTACCAAAATGTATATTTCTGCTAACACGATCTTAGTTAAGCAACAATGAACATACAGTAGGTAAGGAACAAAATTTATTCAACTTCCGACTATAGATGACAACGAATCCTGCGGTTAGTTACGGCATTTAACCCAGCAAGGTATCGTGGGACATAAATAAAAATCACAGCAAATCACATTTGACTAAAATCTACTCCCGTATTATGCATTTTTGGGTTTAGTCATGAATCGATCAGTGAGTCGATTAGTGAAAATCACCACACAAAAAAATAAGTAGATAATTTTCTACTTTGACACCATTGGCAAGCCAATGAAGGTTTGCCATTGGAATGAGTTGTTTGAGGAAGCCAAGTCCTTTGCCACTTGCAGAAAAAAGACCAGACAATTTCGAGGTTTGCAATTTGTGTTTACTTTAGATACGCGATTTAAAACACTTACGGTAAGCAACATGACATGTGGCTGACTTTCTCTAGTCACGAGAAATTGAAACAATTACGACTGAAAATTAAAAAGTGTATCAGTGAGGAAAAACAATTCATTCGGTGCCCATATCTTTGAAGTAACGGCTCATTCCCGCGTCATCAACTTCAAGTACTCGAGTGCGTTCTCCGCAGCATTTGTTCGAGCCTCGATGGCTGAGGCCCCAGTTCCGTGGCACACTGCCACGGGCAAAGTGGACAGCTGCACGAGACACTGGAACAGTTCTAAAGAGCAGAAAGCATGCAAACCCATGAAGCAAAAATAATTCTTAAATAACTAAGTTGATTCGCCACTTGCATGTTGCATCAATGCCCAGTTAAGAATTAGGTGACAAAGTTAAGAATAAATGTTGTTAAGACTCAGTCAGAAGATTGGTGCAACCAGTGTGACGACAAAATAGTAACCAACTCACCAGACTTACTACGTTCTTCAATTTCAACGTAGGTCACGTCGAAGTTGTGTTCAGTGGCTATGTCTTGCAGAAATTGAACGCAGTTTAGGTCTTGTGGAGATAATGAAGTTTTGTGAAGTCTGGACAAGGTCTGACCCGGAGCCAGTTTCATGTTCCTATAGAACTGGCTGATCTTCTGGGTAAACGCTGGCGTTAGCGACGGAATTTTACTGTCTTTAAAGCTTAAAAATGGCTGGAAATGGGAAATCAAAACAGCCGATGCATTATGCAGCAACAAAACCTTGCATGCAACGAGCTCGGGCAAAGTGAGGAGTTGAAATCTTGAACATGTTAACACATTCACATTTCCTATACATTTCGTGAGGGAGAAAAGATGGCAGAAATTACCAACGCTATAGACGTTAGGGGAAACAATTTAAATTACATTTAAAGTATACACAAGTAACTGTTTTAATTAATCTAATGGTCATGTGCAACACCCAAACAGGTTAAGTGAAGAGTTTGGTTTTCCCTTCATATTCTTATCAAATGAAACGAGAAATGAAGCTGTTTTCACTATCAGTAAAAAAATAGATTTATTAATTTTACATTAAAATGTTTCTTGCAAAAATTGTGATTTTGGAGTAAATTGCAACGCAGGAAACGCCTCGCATTCTTGCTGGCCTAACTCTCATGCTTTCTAAATTATGCTGTTGTGTTTGGAAAATATCATTTTTGGTCATTTCTTGCAGCATATTTGTCGGCAAGTGTAATTACTTGGGAGAAAAAAAAATATGATTTCTTTCAGCATATTTACCATGACATGTTTCCTCAAACCCAGCATAATTTTTTTTCATTTGCTTTCATATCGTCTATGTTTCCATCCTAGCTGACGCATGAGATTTTTCGACACTCATCACCACTTCGCTAAATTCACCAGTTTTCACAAAGTTGCATTATGGATTGTCCTACCTCTTCATCATCGTCATCAATGTTATTTGCGTTTTCCTGTTTGACAGGAGCTATCTCCTTCAGCTTCTCCAGCATTTTATGAGCTGCTTGTCGCTTGGCCAGTTTCTTGGACTTGCCATTGCCTGGTTATGCAGAAAAGTCAATGACTAAAAGTTAAGCACAAACAGCTCCAACCTGTTGCCGTACCTTTTTCCAAGTACTTTTTCACGCTACAGCACATTGTGAACATCCGTTCATGTGGAAGGCCTTCCTCTTCCACGATGTTGTAACTTGGTGGTGGCCAACGCCGCGACATGCAGAATTCCTGAAGACCTCCAACAGGATTGCCGGGAATGCCATCATCGTATTGTGACAAGATGGGAGCACCATTTGGAGCTGGTCGGGGAACAGACCTAGTGAAATGAAATTCAAGAAAAATTAATAAAATGTCAGGGTTCTAAGCTGCAATTGAAAGCATCTGCAGATTAATAATTACTAAACCACTCACTTGTCCTGGTCACTTGATTCTGGAATGGGATTATTAGGATCTTGCCTGGCAAGGAGAACTTCCAAAACAGATTTGGCAGCCGAATGCTTAGCTTTCTTCTTGCTTTGACCAGTGCCAGTAGCTGTGATTTCACCAACAGATACGCAAAAGACAAATGTCGGCTCATGCACGGCTCCTTCAACCGATATCAAATCATATTTAGGTGTGACTCCTTTCCTGGCACACTGCTCTTGCAGGTAACTAACTGGAGTTTTTGGAGGTAGTGAAGCACTAGACATCTAATAATACAAAAATACCAATCTGAAATGCTTGATGTAGGTACTTAAAAACTTGTGAAAAAACGTTAAAGTTGCGTGAATAGCATAAAATCATGGTTCTTCAGCACATAGATTGCTCCGTTCGAATAAAAAGCGTTGAGTTAGAATTTAAACAAAAATGTATAATGTCATCCTTAAAATCACATTGCCTGTAGCTTTCAGAAAAAAAATCTAACACTGCATTCTCGGAAATGTAAGATGCAAATTAAAAACCAAGGAAAGCAACAATGGATGGATTTCGTGCAATTGATTTTTTGCCTAGCTGGAAAATATGTGATTTGCAGTAACTATACACTGTTGCATCGTAGCAGACTTTTGGTCGTTAGCAGTGCACAGGTGCACGAATGGCCTTCACACAGGTTTTGCTTATACTGCACTTCAAATGTTTTATTCTTTGCATTTCTCTTTACAGGCTCTGCTGTAACGTGCTAAAATTACATAATATCTGGCATATGTTCGGTCAGTCTTTGCAAGGCACTGTTTTTGAGAAGTCCCTGCTTGACCCTCTTTCTCAAAATGTGCGTGAAGTGTCTGCTAAATACTGTCTGCACATAAAACCAAGTGCAAGAGAAAACGCTCATGCAAGAGAATTAAATATGGTCTAATCTTTTAAATGCATTCACAAGCAAAATCATCTTATAAGCAGAACAACAACAAAGCTAACAGCAGCGCAAAACTGATGCAAATTTAAAGTTCTAACTAAAATGTCGTCATAGAAAGCATAAAATGAGCCCAGTAAGAAAATACTTTGGACCACTATGGATTCACTATAAATTCACTAAACATTGATAGATTGAAATCTCGCCATAACAGAGTCCTAATGCCAATCCGGACCGTACACGATCAGTGTCATTGTCATTATTTCGATACTGCCAATAAGTTATCCAAAAATGCGGTTACTCGTTAGTAATGAGAGCAGAACATCAATCCATCAGTACTCAATCAGTAATCAATCCATCAGTAATAGTATCTTCAGTAATATTAATCTTCAGAAGGCTATAGGAACCCTACACAGCCAGTGAAACTTTGGTTACCCGCCATAGTTCGGGACTGAAGGTCCAACGGATATTCGACTATACGGAGACAAACATATACAATGTATGTGAAAGTCAGTTTCTGTTGTTTTAGAACTTTCTGAATGCTTGGCAAGGGTGGTAACTGCTCTGTATGAGTGCATGGCAAAAAATTTCGGTTTTGTGTATGAAAAATTTAGTTTCTTTTCAAAAATACATGTAGGCTTTGGCGGCTTTCTTGGGTCTTGATACGCTGACGGTTAACCACGACTGATGGTTAAATGAGTGCCGGATAATCGACTGCCAATTCCAACAATTAAGGACGGTAATACTGATCGTGTAATGGGAGCAGTACCAAATTTTCAAAATTCTCGGATAACTTACTGACATACGTTACGGTTAGTATAGGAATAATGAAAGTAACCCCATATATAAGTAAACTTATATTATCTATGGTAACCCTGGCCGTATAGGGTTGACATTACAGTAAACACTGTCAGTATGATGACCATAGTACTGTAAATCAATTGGGTGCCCAATAGGCCCGCATCATTTACAACAGAAAATTGAGAAAGGTCATCAAAGCTGAATATGCCAATTAATGCGGATTATGACCACAATATAGGCTATGTGCGTGTAAACATTTTCCTCGTTTTAGTTTTAGAAGAACAAAAAACGAATGCTGTTCTACCAACTGCTAAGATGGATTTCCCAGCTTCCAGAGCAAATGTGATTTTACAAAGGCGAAATTAATCTGTCATTATCTTTTAGCTCAATTTAAACATGCAAAAACCCGCGTGTTTTTAAATCTTCAATTGTGTCATGCTTGTAGGATGTAGTGGGAGGAAATCAAGCCTTGACATCAATGTCTGAAAATGCGGCAAATGCCATACAGAAAGAAGACCATCAATGGCTCTGATGTAAGCCTATGCGTGATTTTCGTACTCACCTCGTTTTCCTTGATGCAAATGATAATTTAAAAACTGCAATTACAATTTTTAAATACAGACAAATAATGATAAGTATCTAAATTGTCATTAGAAGAAACTATTGTCTGTTTTAGTCGCCCCTAATGAACACAAAAATGCGGAACAAAGCCGAGATTTACATGCTCGTTTCCCAGGCGCCTCAAACAGCTGCTGAGGATCGACAACAGGGGGCGCAGCAGCCACAACGCCGCCGTGTTGGGACTCGCTGCATTCTTGGGTCTAATGACACCGAACGCATCTTTCGCATTTTTAAGCGTCCAAATGCTTTACATTAATTTATGCAATAATAAATTAACGTGTAGAACTGACCAGTAAGTTGCAATTGCTATCTTTTCTAATGCCAACATTCATATGCAAGCCCGTATCACAATTGATAAATATCTGCATTATTTGGGTTCAATTGACATCTCGCTTAGACAGGATGCCATCATTGCGTGTAAGTAAATTAGCAGGCTGTATTATTTTAAAGTTTTCCATTTATTTATAAAAATAAGTAAAGCTGGTAAAAGATTAAACTCGAACGCGAAAAACGCATGCAAGTTCTTGTAAAGAAGTGTAAAAATAGGTAGGCTATACATGTAGACCTACAGTACTGTAGTTTTGAAAAGTGCAGTTGTAGTTTACCTGTACATTTTCAAACCTACAGTACTATAGTTTTAAAAAGTGCAGTTGTAGTGTACATGTACATTTTCAAACCTACAGTACTATAGTTTTGAAAAGTGCAGTTGTAGTGTACATATACATTTTCGAACCTACAATACTATAGTTTTGAAAAGTGCAGTTGTAGTGTGCCTGTACATTTTCAAACCTACAGTACTGTAGTTTTGAAAAGTGCAGTTGTAGCGAACAAGTACATTTTCAGTGCTGTGCAGTAATCTAAATTTCGGTGCCGAAATCATTTCAAACTCAAGTTTTCTTCATGAAATTAGTGCATTTTCTGCAGGAAGAAGTCCTGCACCCATCTGCTGTCTTCCCCGCTTTCACCATATCTCCACATTGGCTGCAGTCTTGGCTGAGGTGCCAAAATGATCCATGGCTATAGCCTAGAAAACATAAGCCGATCACGTGTACTCTAAACGTCTGTCATTAAACTATACAGAATAAGCTTGAAATACCTTTTGGAGGAAACCTGTATTTCAGGCGCTGTGATCCTCCCTCGATTGTTGCCGGGCAGCCTTTCTGGCAGCTGCCCTTTTACTCATTTCACGAGGCCTTCCTTTCTGGTCGAGCTTCTTATTTCCGAGTACAAGCCACTTCTTGCTGCAGTCGTCTTTGGGCATCTCCATTGCCCTGGTCCGCAGGCCTTTGTAGTTCTTCGTTTCAGGGTTTAAGGGTATAAACTTTTTCTTTGAAGGGGAGGGTCCAGAGGCTTCAGGTGCTCCTGGCTCTGAAAACCTAAAAAAAGTAAAAAAGTGACCAACAAAAAATTACAAACTCCCATCCAAATTATATTAAGACAACTTATCAAAATGGGAGCCATTCTGTCTTCTGAACTCCCGAGTACAAGGGAAGGAGTATAATTATGCCAAATGTTAGATTCGACTATCCACCATAAGTCAAAGAGAAAGACTTGCTCTCATCACTTTATGAACATGCGCAGTAACGAGATTCACATTTATAATTAATTTTCCATCGCTCTATACATGATATTTTTTTTAATTTGGTCGTAGCCTACTACTGCACGACAGTGATCATGTAGAGGCTGGTGGTGAATTTCACATTTGCGTGGGAATTATAGATCAGTGGGCAAAAGTACTAAAGTTCATGTTGCTACTACGCAGATGCAGTTGAAAGAGAAATGTCTGAACTATACCGGGTAGTCAACGTAACATTTGGCATAAGCAACATTATCGTATCTTATCTCGTTGCGATTTTATAGATTTGTTGTAACTATTAAAAGACCGACATTCGTGTTTAAAAAATGACTGAAACACTTACTTCTGACTTGAAATTGCGCCTCCTGTCGACGTTGAAGGTTGTGTGGCACTAGCCATCTACAAAGCAAAAATAAATGAAGGACATGTCTGGACTCAAAGACGATTTATGAACTTTATAAGGAAAAACTCAGTACATGTACTTTTCCTTCACCTTTCTCCTTACCTCATATTGTGCAGAATTCTCCTCTGGAGAAATGGCCTGTGTTAATTTGTATTCTACCACATGTCTGAAATTTTAAATTTCGTGATAATTTACATTATTGGTGCTAATTAAAACGCGGATAAAAATTCCCTTCATTCCGTGCAGTATATTTACATTCTCTTGCGAATTGCGACCATCATGTTGCATAAACGTGCTTCTTGGAACTGCCATAGAATACAAAAAATCACAGGCTAATTAATTACCATCATGATTGCGACGATTGTCGCAATATCAACATTAGTCAAATTTAGGCTTCTTTACGTAGGAAGCTATAATTGGTTTTTCAAGCGCCACTTCTATTCGTCCTATGGTCTCTTCCAATTTCAGCATAAATTTATACATTTCTTGAATTTTCTTCATGGATTCATTCTTTGGCTGCACAAACACTAGTTTGTTTGGTTTTAATTGGTAATTAAGCAAATTGACTAGTTCATTTGAAACGTACCGCCAACATCTCAATTTCCTCTGTAAGCAGAGCGTCTTTTGCCTTAATATTGCTTGCAAGCTGTAACACAGATAAAAGTGAGGAAGCATGCCAGGATACAATGAAAAATTCCACTGATCTACTGTTGTAAGTATTTTACAGCACAGAATTGAGGCAAATTGATGTTTTGTTTGTCTCTGCAAGTAATATAACAGATTAGTTAATAGTTATGATGGTCCAGCATTCTTACTTGGAGAGTGAAACTAGTTTCATCAATAGCTGCAGGTGTCACTGTAAATATGATTGACGTTTTTGCAGAGCCGTCATCAAGTGATGGTTGCAGAATTTGATTTAGACTGTTATCCCAGTAATGTAAAGAGTTTTTTCTGTAATTTATAAAATTCAGTACATTCAGTGACGACTCACTCATGTTCAATAAGATCATTTTATATAGCATATATGATGTTTGATCATGGGAATGATCAGCTCTCAGATATCACTTTACCAAAAAGCCTCTATCTTTACCTGGATTCCTTTTCACGTGTCTGCTGCTCGTGCAGAAATCCTGATAAATCAACAAGGTTCTAAGAAAATGATTAAGGGTCCAACATGTTACAGCATCTCCCTAATATTTTTGATTAAAACTCCATTATCTTGCATTATTTACGATTATACCAGCCGTGAAACCAAAGATACACCATTTCCAACTTCCTGAGTCAATACACTGTTGACTATCTGAAATACAATTAAGTTTAATTGTATTTTAAAGTGTAAATTAGTTATTTTGCTGTTCTCCTCAAATTCAAGTTTTCAGAGACTATGTTTACTTACCACCGTGAAAATTGTGTGTGAGTTTGAACTCCTCTCATTGCCAGATGTACTACAATATATATAGGATCTGTTCACTGCAGAATTAATATTAAAATTATTCAACAAATTAGTTTTCGAGTTTGGCCTAATTTTAGGCTAATGTGATGTCATGCTTACAGTCGCCCCTTTCCACAATTTTTAACAGGTCTTCACAATTCCTAACAAATACCTCTTGAAGATTCTCTGCAAATGCTATCCCGTTCTGTGAAATCAAAATTACATAAACAACAGTAATGGCCCAGCAGAATTACTTGAGAATTTCTCACAAGTGTGAGTATTGAGTAATCATTAATTATTACTCAGGGATGCCATACTTCATCTGTCCTGACATTTAGTTCCTTTTTATCTATTCCCAGCAAATCAAAGACCCTCTTATCGTCGTCAATTTCCAAATAAGAAACTTTGAGAAGAAACGTTCTTGAAGGCTTCTAAACCAGTATGAATAATGCATTTATTAGCATGTATAACTGATGAAAACTAAGATCAACGCTTGCAAAATTCATTTATACATGTAGATAATTATGAGTCCCTGCACTCACTGTTCACCTCTTCGATTGCTTCAAACAGTGCTTTTGCCATTATTGGAATCACGCCTAAATCGTTTTCAGTACCCATCATTGTGTGAGTTTTGCCTGAAGATTTTTGACCAAAAGCAACGATTGTTCCTGAAAATAACGTCATGTCAGGTAATTGAAGCAAAAATATCTTCCAAATTAACAAAAGTAGCTACCATTATGTCCATCTATGACCTCATCCAAAACTGGTAGCGCCACTTCATCAAAAATTTCAGATGTTGAGGATGACGAAGGAAATATCCGATCTGCAAAATGAGGATCAAAAACTGGTTAAAGCTAGCAAAAAATTAAGCAAATTTGACTGCTGAACAAATTCGTTTCCACAGTATCCATGCATTTTTTACCGAATTCAAAAGAATTTCTCTGGATCATAATTTCTTCCGACTCGGTATCCTCCAACAGCAAAATTGTGTTGTCCTGCACTTTCCAGTGGACAGTTTCACTAGGCGACTGCTCCCTGTTGGCAAAAATACTGCGTTTAAACTGCAATAAATAGATTGTGAAATTTCAACTGAATATCAAAATGCTTACTTGTTTATCAGGGGCTTCACTCTGATGCATATATTGGTTTGAACCATCTTTTCCTAAAACAATTAACAAAACAACATTCGCTATTGCTAGCGCCCATGACGATCCACTGGGTAAGCAACGTTTAATCGAAAGTTAAATTGTATTTAATAAATATACACATCCAACTAAATTGTAATTCGATATTGTGAACAATTCGCAGAATTTCGGAGAGAAATTAATAATGTCCGGGGTGATACACTTCCATGTTATATAGAATTACTCGCAAGGAATGCCTGAAAAGAACACGTTTCTTCCTTCGATTTCGGTTACTATACTTTCTTCGTACACATTTTGGCAAAATTCACAAAAGTTAGCAATTTTACAAGAACATGTATTAACTTGTCCATTCAAATAGATATGGGCCACAGCATGGATTGATTTTACGTCCATTTTTTCAACAGGTAAACGTTATAGAGGTAAATACCGGGCTTACCGTTTGGGCACAAAAATGTCAATCTTAGTTGAGATGTTTAGAAGAGTCAACAAAGCCCAATAAAAGGACGAAAAATAGTCGCATACCAATTACATTCTGCACGCATTTAAATAGTCCACCAAAGCCATGACGTCACAGAACCAGGGGTAATTCGAATTATCCATTGGCATGTTGCTCCGCCTATTTGTTACCGTCTTGCCCTGCTCTTGATTGGAGCAGCTAATAACCGCAGCGTTGCACACGCCAATCATTGGCCAATATGGCCTGGGTTTATTATCAGAGGCGTTGTTTGATGATGTTGTCGACTGCATCATAGCATACTGCATAGTGCGTAGCTCATTCCTCATTCTAGGCCTTGCTTGCAATACTGACAGTTATCTCAATGGCAGGTGGTAAGAAAAATAAACGATATGATAAAGGTAATGATATAATTTTGGAAAAATATTCACGTTGGAGATGCCCCAACGTGATGAAACCGGTTGTTACCACGGCACATGTTTCTTATCTTCTATCTGGCAGAATCCAAGAACAAGAAGCTGAAAGCTGATGACGAATATGAAGATTTTGGCAATGAGGGAGACTTGGATGTTGGTATGAATACCTGTAAATTATCATGATTATACAAACATGGCAACAGCGTTGACATTATCATAATTATACGAACATTCTTGTTTATGAAAGTAGCATAAACATTGATACTTTCATTACTATTTTCCCTATTATGTAGGCCTACATGTAGAACATGTGAACATGTGCAGATAAAGGGGGTTTAGACTTTATCACGAAACATTTAATGTAACAAATTGGTTTTTACTCTGTTGTACAACTTGTTATTTAACGCCATACATGTAAAATCTTGGGATTACTACAGTATATAATACAGCATTAGAGGCCTATTACAAGGTGATACAACTTGATCAAATTGATAAGGAAAAATGTTTCTTGTGATTGACCAGGTTGTTTGTTAGACAGTAGCCTAGAGGTTAAAGGACTTGTTAAACGTTTGTTGCATAACATGTTGTAGTGAGTCAAAAACTTCCACTGGAAGAGTGTCATCAATAATGAGATGTGAAATAACATTTTTTCTTCTCATTTTCAAATAAGTTGTATATCTTTGTACATAAAATTACTTGTAGAAAAATTGTACCATTCATAACAAGTTATACATTTGCCAAAATGTTTAAACATCCAAAGCTAATCATCATTCTAATAGACCTAATTGAAGCATTCTGTGTAAATGACTCATCTTGAGATTATCAACTGCCCCAACAGAAGGAACATGCTTCATTCTAGATTGTTGTATGAAATGTCACTAAGCACGTCTTTGGTACAGATGGCATACCTCCAGCAGCCAGCAAGGTGGTCGCAGAACAGTCTTTGGAGGATGAATACGGCGCAAAAGATTACCGTGCAGAATTGCAACTCAGACCTGATAACAAATCTCGACCACTATGGGTTGTAAGTATTTTCGCTAATTTGGTTACGAGTGCTTAATATATCAATTTGAAGTATTTTTTTCACAATTACAGGCACCTAATGGTCACATTTTCCTAGAGGCTTTCTCTCCCCTCTACAAGCATGCTCATGATTTTCTAATCGCAATATCTGAGGTATGCAGATGTATACTTGCGACGTGTTACTGGATATACCCGCGTTTAATATGTCGTTTTATCTTTAGCCCGTTTGCCGACCAGAGCACATACACGAATATAAACTGACAGCTTATTCCCTTTATGCGGCTGTGTCTGTTGGCCTTCAGACCAATGATATCATCGAGTGCCTGCAGCGTTTGGGTAAAACCAGCATGCCAAATGGAATCGTAGAATTCATAAAAGTACGTCATCGGCTGGGTTTTGGTTAAAAAGAATTGTTGGAAGATTTTTACCTAATTTGATTGTTTCATTCTGCAGTTGTGCACGCTTAGTTATGGAAAAGTCAAGCTCGTGCTCAAGAAGAACAAGTATTTTGTAGAAAGTCAATTTCCTGTAAGTACGACGTTTGATCATATAAATCAAACAAGAAAGATGCTAAAATGTGGGCTCCCATTGATGCGGTTTTTCAATCTCCACAATGTAGGAAGTTTTGCAAAAACTGCTTAAAGATCCGGTTATTCAAGACTGCCGACTGAGGGTCAGCTTGGAAGAGGATGACGTCATAAAGAACGAGCCAACTACTTCTGCAACAGAATCTAACAGACAATCCTTACCAGTATGAGTTTTTACTTGAGTGATGTATATCGGCATTGCAGAATCCGAACTACAGTAGCATTGACTAAGTGAATGCATGTTTAGTTTTTGAAGGCGTCAGCCTCTACGGCAGGACCATCAAAGACTGAAGCAAATGGATCTGCAAATTCCACCAAGGGTGGACCATCCGGCGATGCCACTCAAGTCCCTGAAGATCTTCTGTCCTATTTCGAGAAAATGGATAACGACGATGAAGATTTTGAAGACACTAAGACTGTTTCGTTTGAAGTCAATCAGGAGATGATTGAACAATTGCAAAAGAGGTATCAATTTGATGTTTTAGATTACATGGGCCTTCACCTTTGATCTAAAGTAGTACGGTTTACTAATTATGCACTTAACGTTGTTCCTGACAGGTGTATAGAACTTGAATATCCATTGCTTGCCGAATACGATTTCCGTAATGACACGATAAACCCTAACATAAAGTAAGATAAATATGCAGATTTTAAAGTCATATCCCACAGAGTACCAGTTCCAACCAATGTTTACCAATCTTGCAGCATTGATTTAAAACCGTGTGCAATTCTAAGGCCATACCAAGAGAAAAGCCTGCGAAAAATGTTCGGAAACGGTCGCGCCCGATCTGGCGTTATCGTTTTACCATGCGGTCAGTGTTTTGTTTTTCAAACAAATTAAAACTGGAAAACCTGCTTACCTTCGTATTGCTTCCATTGCAGGTGCTGGAAAAAGTTTAGTGGGGGTGACTGCGTGCTGCACTGTCCGCAAACGGGCTTTGGTTCTCTGCAATTCCGGAGTATCAGTCGAACAGTGGAAGTCGCAGGTAATTATCCTCCAGATATTCATATTTTAATGTGCTGCTGTTCTTACTAAGGCTTTTTCTCATTTTAGTTTAAAATGTGGTCCAGTGCCGACGACGGAATGATATGCCGCTTTACGTCAGATGCCAAAGACAAACCCATGGGTAGAAATTTGTCCTTTGTACGTGTCACATTTCTGGCAAAAATCAACATTTGCAATTCTATCTGCCAGGTTGCGGCATCTGCATCACCACGTACTCCATGATCACTCATCAGCAAAAACGATCGTGGGAAGCGGAGCGTGTCATGGAGTGGCTCAAAGAACAAGAATGGGGAATAATGTTGTTGGATGGCAAGTTGGCATCCAGAATTTTTCTTACTTGTCTAGTGTTCTGACGAGAACAATTTGACTTCATTTGGACTTTCATCTTTTGCCTTCCAGAGGTTCACACCATTCCAGCAAAAATGTTTCGACGGGTGTTGACCATCGTTCAGGCCCACTGCAAGCTAGGGCTGACGGCCACCCTGGTCCGCGAAGACGACAAGATCGCCGATCTCAACTTCTTGATCGGTCCAAAACTCTACGAAGCCAACTGGCTGGAACTGCAGAAGAAAGGCTTCATTGCAAGGGTGCAGTGTGCCGAGGTGTGGTGCCAGATGACTCCTGAATTCTACCGCGAGTACTTGACATGCAAGAGCTGCAAGAAATTGGTGACTTTAATGTTGATTTATACACTTGACAGCTTATTTGTCATAGTACCGTATTTCATAGAATGTAAGAAGCCAAAATGGTCTTCAAAAATTGGGTGCGTCTTGGACTCGATGGCATCTTACAATCGCAAAATTTTTTCGCACTTTGTTCACTACACCACATGTTTTTACACAGAAAAAACTAAGAAATTGTGGTTTTCTGTTCTAATGCCGCATTAGATGTATTTCATTCATTTCGATACTTTACTACATATCAAAATGGTGTCCCCAACACGGAGCCCCATTGCAGAGAAAGGTTGTATTTGCAGAAGAACATGAAAATAGAGCTGCAGGCTGATATCTTGACAATATTGAAGTAAATATTCATGTATGTCAGTATAGAAATTCTCACAATTTCAAATTTGTTTAAAAATCGACAATCAAATTCTTTAGTGCTTTTTCTCTACTTGTGGTACTAAAATTCGGGTGCAACTTACAATCGATGAAATACGGTAACTGTCAAGGCAGTTTTACTGAAAACAGATTCTGCTGTTAAGCTTACCATGTTCGTAATTTTTTCTTGACAGCTCCTCTACGTCATGAACCCACAGAAGTTCCGCTCTTGTCAGTTCCTAATTCAGTACCACGAGCGGCGAGGCGACAAGACCATCGTCTTTTCGGACAACGTCTTTGCGCTAAAGCACTATGCCATCGAGATGAACAGGCACGTTGATTACTTCCAGCAGCTTTTAACTAAATTCAGTTCCCGAAATTCTAGCTCAATTTCTCACTTTGTGTCATTTCCACAGACCATACATTTATGGGCCGACATCGCAGCTGGAGCGCATGCAGATCCTCCAAAACTTCAAATTCAACCCCAAAGTGAACACCATCTTCGTGTCCAAGGTGGCCGATACCTCCTTTGATCTTCCAGAGGCAAACGTTCTCATCCAAATCTCGTCACACGGTGGATCGAGGAGGCAGGAAGCCCAGCGTCTCGGTCGCATCTTGCGGGCTAAGAAGGGGGCCATCGCCGAGGAGTACAACGCCTTCTTCTATTCGCTGGTGTCCCAAGATACAGTGGAAATGAGCTTCGCGAGAAAGCGACAACGTTTCTTGGTCAACCAAGGCTACAGCTACCAAGTCATCACCAAGCTGGCAGGAATGGACGAGGTAATCGGGTTCCTTTGCGTTTACAAACAAAGGTTCTAAGAATGCATTAAATACTAATGACATTTTACTTGCATTACAGCAACAGCTTTTTTACAGCACTCGCGAAGAGCAAGTGGCGTTGTTACAGCAGGTGCTGGCAGCCAACGACATCGATGCTGAAGAGGAAAGGGTGGCGGGCGAGGGCGGCACAGCACGAGGACCAGTAAGAAAAATAGAAAAAGCTGATTTTACTTACCCTTTCAGAGAAGATTTACCAAAATCGTTCTTTTTCTTACAGTTTGGACGTCGACCAGTGAACATGAGTTCCATATCTGGTGCCGACGACAGGGTTTATATGGAATATCGCTCTGGAGGCAGCAAGGGTCTGCTGTCCAAACATCCGCTATTTAAACGCTTCAGAAATCTCAAATAGCACTGAATCAAATTCTGATTTGGCATAGTTTTGAAAACTATTTCTTTGCGAATCATTCCCATTTTAGCTAATTTGATGAGAGGCAGTGTGTGTTGAAATAAAATAATTTGATTATTGAAATTTTTCATCATTTTCATATACTAGAGAAAACTGTCAAAAACTTAATTTTTAAACAATTTAGACAAATGCATAAGCCAAAAACTTCCCAGACTTTTCTGAAAATAAAGAACTTTGAATTTGGTTTTAGGGGAATTTTGTAAATATATCAACAAGTCAGAGAATTTCGTCAAATTCATATCGTCCCAATCAATAACCATATCAATGACTATTTTTAAACAATTCAGACACATTAGTAAACCAAAAATATCCCAGGCTTTTCTTAAAATAAAGAACTTTAAAATTGTATTTAATCTTACTGAGAAAACTGCCAAGAACTATTTTTAAACAATTCAGACATTTATAAACCAAGAACATTTTATTTATTCTTACCTTGCCACGAATGTTTTCTTGCTTTTATTTAATTCTGAAAATCTTAAAAGTTAAAGGTTGCTAGATCCTCTGTTTCCTTGAGTCTGTGTTCTGTTATTTTGCCAAAATGGCCCACATGGTAACCATAAGAAATACAACAGTTGATTATCAAGGAAATAAACATTTTACTGAAAATGTCAGATACAATTTGTGTCATTTTATGCATGTAAAATCACACCAACAATGCCAACAAAAAAGGCATGTAACACAACGACAAATAATGTATTCACACGTGTACAAAATTGTTGAAACTGGAATAAGAATTTTCTCCATTCTCCAAGATGGCGTTCGGGTGAAAGACTGTGGCGTCATCAATGATAGCTACGGCTACACAAGACTGGACTAAGTTAGAACGAATTTGTCGCAAAATGAGCAACTGCTTGTTGCCAGCGGATCACAACGAGAACCTGCAGATACAAACAGACTGTGCAACATGTTCCGTACGCCACTGCAACTGCATTTCTTAACAGATACATTATCCAGTATTGGCCAAGTGGACCAAGGTTTCTCGAACCTAAGCTACTTGCTGAGGAAAGCGGCTTAAGCCGTACCACACAATATCATATATACACTTCCAAACGCAAGCTCAGAAAAATACACAAACCATGTTATTTGTGCAGTGGTTCCTTTTTACAAAATAGTGGAAACTAACCTGGTTGCTACGTTTCGCTTAAAACAATTTCCAAATACAACCACATTGGGCAGGGCAATTGATTGAAAACTATCACTCGTTTTCTGCTGCAGAATACCGACTCTTATTTACATGCAATGGAAATCTGGGAAATATTTGATTATTACCCTGACACCAATAATGTCATCAAACTCTTCACCTTCAGATCAGATGACTAATGAATATACTTAATTCTCCTGCATAAGAGATGTTCATTACATACGTGTAATTAGTTTTCTAAAAGCCGTGCAGTGTTCCTGTGAAATAAAGTTAGTTTTTGCTTACATGTAGACCCTACGGGTATATTAAAAACAGAACCATTATTAAAAACAATCATTTTTATCTCCTATTTTCTCTGGTAAAAAACTGGTAATTTTATGACTACTTTTGAAAAATCTGAATAACTGCAGTTTTCAATGTTTTTGTTTTGTTTTTGGTTGGAAAAGTTAACATTTTTCTAATTATGGTATTTAATATAAAGAATTGTAATTGTAGAATCAGTAAAAATTCACCTGATCATCGGGTTTTTTTCTTGGCAATCCAAGTTTCTGGATTTTCAGGAAATTAGTTTCTAAACTAATTTAGTCAATAGCAAAATTAACTTCCTATTTGGTGAACACCCTCTAGGTTGTTTCATGGATAAAATATCACGTTGCTGATCCAATGGTCACAATCGTCACAAAGTACACATTTTCTGACTTGATAATGCCCCATATCTTGATTAATCCATACCGTTTCAAATGCTACTAAGATTTGAACAACAAACACAAGGTTCACTAAAATAGAGCAAATTAACATTAAAGGCTGTCAACAGGCTGGTGCTATGTGCAACACTTTGCAAAAGAAGGTATTCCAAGTGTGGCGATTTACTTCATCCATTTTTTATACATTAATTATTAATAAAGTGCCCAATGTGAACTTAATTATTTACAAAAACGCTCATTAAACTGGCTCAAAATCTTTGTGGGTACAAGTCGTTAAATTGCCCAACTGCATTGGGGAATCTAAAACACCTAAAATAACAATTTGTATAAATTTGACAGTTCCAGTTTATACATTTTCAATAACTATTTAGGAATGGGTCTGTTGCAGCACATGAGTTCGCTAGTCTGGTCTTAAAACTTAATTCATGCAATGTCACCATCCCGAATCTTTCGATAATTTAGCTTTTACTGGTGGATAAGAAAGTTAGCGTTTTATGGGCCATCTTCCTAAAAAGGTCCTCTGCAGGGAGCATTTTAGCCTGTAGCACCCCTGGCTTTTATGTCTCTTCATAAAAGAAAGGTAGGCCTACATGCCTAGAACAAAATCAAAATTCAAAACAAAGCTTAAATGTACCGGAACGCAGGGGGATTTCGATAGGAAATCAAGCATTCCTTGGGGGGAAACGAGAATGATTGAAAAAACTTGACTGGCAAAAACGTCATGTGCCAGAACAGAGTAGAAACGAGCTTTATGGAGCACCTTATTATAAATATCGGAGCCGAGTCCCGTAACGTGAAACTGTTCCCAAATGCAGTTTCAGAAACTCATCACCATAAAAATGGAGTTCGATGATAATGACTTGTGCAGGTTGGCAGTTGTGGAACAAGCATTGGATTCTGACTAACTTTGACAGAAAATGCCAATGGAGGGATCCACGTAGCTTGCAACCCCTGGCCGAGGGCTATCCATTGATCATCTAATAAAATTGGACGTTTATGGGCAATACCATATATCGCGGGTAACCGATACTGCTAATGTGCGATCATGCCCCAGGAGCGAAAATAGGGGAAAATATCAAAAGCCATTAAACGCTTGCTGGCAGTGATTCATGCAGAGGAACTTACGTCACACTTGTGCACAATAACCTGAAGCACCAGAACCTCACGTGTTGATGGCACCCCAATGCACACTGATGTAGCTTTTAGAGATTTGCTATAGTGGATGTTGAGATCAGCAAAGTGAAAATGAGATAAAACAATTTAACAGGTCATCCTGCTACGAATTTCAGTATATTTTTAACATCACATATTCATGATAGGCTACCCACCACCATGTCCTTTTTTATTACAGCCATAATTTGTGCCAAATTTCAATCAAAAACAATATTAAAAACCCAAATGGTTGGATTTTAGTTAACTTTACCAAACAGACATATCCTAAAAATGGCGTTTACGAACATTCGTTTAAAAAACTAACAGAAATAATGGGTTTTAGGCATATTTTCTTTGCAATTTTTTTTTTAAATAATGAAAGATAATGAAGTTTGAGGCCATTTTGGCAATTTCAGAAATATTAATATTGGCAAATTAAACCCATAGGCGAAAATTGTAATCTCTTGAAAACGTTTTCCAGAAATATTAATAACAAAAGCAACCCTGGCGGCAATTTCAATTTTTTGAAACCAAATCACCATAATGCATACAGAGAGATTAAATTAGGAGCGCCACAGGCAAAATTTCTAGGAAAACATCACAAATGCTGAATTAAATGCCAACCCTACTCGATCAGTGCTACTGTCATTATTTCGATACTGACAGTAAATTTTCCAAAAATTCGAGATGAGAATAGACCATCAGTATATATTTATGTCCATATTGGTTGAAACTGACCGTAATAATGCTCGTGTAGGGTTCCTAGTAGAGGAATTATAGAATTGATTATAAGGGCAAATAATGCCAATCATTTTTATGTCGATTTCTCAGAATTATAACGAAAAAACAAACACAGGTTTCGATCCAAAATTCCTTGACTTTTCCAGGTTCGTAGTTACCATGTAGCCTATTAGTATTATAGCCTAAAAAATGTCTTGCTATTACGTTCATATGAAAGTAATATCAAGACTTTTTTAATATACACTTGCGTGCAAAAAAATCGACTCACCTGCATGAATCGAGTAAAAATGTGTTTTTCTCAGAAACCAACCGCCCGATTTAAAATGTGAAAAATGTGTTTTGTAGACAATTTATTGCTCTTTATAATTCGCCTAACTGCATAAAATTCCTTACGCATATTTGCGGCGCAAAATGTCGAACTTAGAGCAACCCAAATTTGCATTATTTATGACATATGCATTCTTTCCCTGTGGCTATAAAAGTGTTTCTGAATGCAATTTGATTGTCAAAGCTTAATGAACCCACATCCAGACATTGTTAATTAATGGTTTCTTGATAACATGACCGTTACACCAGAAGTAGCCGCACAAGTTGTACATAATTCTCCTGAGAAACTCAGCAGAAATCCTTTTCACACTAGGCGAATTATAAAGAGGAATAAATAGTCTACAAAACACTTTTTCAGATTCTAAATCCGACTTTTGGTTTCTGAGAAAAACATTTTTACTCGATTCTTGCAGGTGAGTCGATTTTTTTTGCGCGCAAGTGTATATTACCTCGATGTTAATTAATTGGAAAAAATTGGAAGTGACTGAGCAGGCTATGAATTCACCGTTTGGAAAAATCACATTCAAAGACGTACATAAGTCATCCTGGCGATGAGTGGCCATGGTAAAATCAATGGACAACATGAGTTTAGAAAAGCCAAAACAAGATGGCGGCCATGCTAAGGAAATTTATGAACGGTCCCCAAAGACCAGCATTAGAAGCTGGTGGGAAGGGTTGAGTTTTAAAACCACAGAAGCAAAGCCCTTGCTGCACAACTAATGGCATGACAGGGAGATGGGGGATGCATGTGCAATTCCCACTCATTCTAATCGATAAAACGAACATGTAAATCGGCTTTACCAGGTTAAGCAGAGGAAAAATTGTGCTAGGAATTGGAAAATCCGCTCAAATAAAGAACAAATAGAGGGGGAAGCAAGCATTGGGCATGGACATGGTGAATGGTAGCCTCAAAGCATGACTGAAGAGCATCATGGCCCCAGACATGCTCTAATAAACATGCAAGCTGGACTGGGTTAATTATTTGGGAAACAAACTCATGAATATGTAAATGAATTCTAAGATAAAATCCAATTTGCTGTTTCAATTGCCGTAGAAGTCTTAGCAAATATCTGCAACATTGAAAAGCATGACGTATGTCGCAGTTTCATTACTCCAAGGGGCAAATTCGTTTCACTTCTAATATGTCTGTTGACTAAAAAAAGCAATTATAGAAATGGATGGAGATGTTTCATTTCGAATTACTTCAAAATATTATTCGTTAATTAAAAGACTATGTAAATGTAAGTGGATGGCTACGTCTCGTTTGGCATTACCTCATATTATTCTTCGTTAATTAAAAGTATACATGTATGTAAATGTAGTAAGTGCAATTTGGTAGCTCGGCATATTTCTGAAAACTACAATGATGCAAACCAATTTCTAGGCCTCCAATTCCCGTAGTCAATTTTCCTTTAATTTTTGCGTATGTTTGAAAAAGCATTTTTTAATTAACGGGAAGTTCCCCCCCTGATGTTCTAAAAACGAGCATTAGCGAATTATCGTTTTTCTATGGCGAAAATGAA